>JAKTWN010000040.1:0-78424 GCA_030582035.1 Wickerhamiella occidentalis
GGTGTGGGTGGGCTACGTGGGGTGTGGGTGGGCTACGTGGGGTGAGGGACACGGCAGTCAATGGGACACGGCAGCCAAACTACCAGACAAATTCGATACTTGAAATCATATACAAACATAGCTAACGAATATCTATAAATATTACAACTACCAGGGGTAGCTGATGGCAAGAGGCCTCAGGTCCAGATCTTTCTGCTAATTCTGCCTCAAATCCAAATCTTTCTGCTAATCACGCCCGAACTTTCCTTAATTCCGCCTCAAGTCCAATAAATCCCGTTCCAACTCGTGCTCACTAGCACCGGTTATACTGGGAGCAGCAGGGAACCCCATGTACTGGGATACGGCAATTAATAGTGGGATTTCGTCGCCCTGGCCAGGTGAATCAACAGCCCGATACCCGTATTCTGGCACCAGCTTATCGGCTGCCCTTCTTTCATCGTTTACCTGGTACCACTCGCGTGTTGTTCTTCGCAGGAGCTCTGCACGAATATCGTGTTGGTCTTTGAGAAACTGTTGGTGAAGATGATCACGTGTGGCTCTAGTAGTGGTCTGGATACATTGGAGCTGGTATTCGAGAGCTGATCTGGTGCGGCCTGTCTTGTACTCATGGCGCTCCTTGATACGCCGCTCCACGACCTGCAATTCAGGATGCAGCCCCTTTGCACACATCATAAGCTCAAAATCGAACCGTGCAATCTGGTCGCTGTGTATTTGATCCCGTAGGGTGGCAAACTCTACCTCGATGGCAGTGAGGGCCTCGACGGCTTCTATTCGGAGCGGATCCTCCTCGTCCTCCTCGGGTTCCTCTTCTTCCTCGACCTCCTGCTCCTCTTCTTGCCCTTCTTGTTCCTCGGGCTCTTCTGGCTCCTCTGGCTCTTCACTTTCGCTATTATTTTTCACTGCCTCCTCCTCAGGAGGGGTTTCTTGAGGCGAGGGCTCGAGTTTGGGTTCGTGTATTGGTTTTCCGTTGGCAATACGTTTCGAATCGCTCTGTTGTCCTTCTAGTGGCCTTTTAAATGTGCCCGATGAAGGAGAATTGGAATCTTTATCTTCGTTCATGTGGGTGGTGGTAGTGGTTACTAATCGTGGGGGGAAAGAGAGAGGGATCAAATGCACTGCATTCTGCTGGCTTAATGTGCTCCTCATAAACATTCTATATACATATTGTTATCTCTGACTGCGGACGAATTCAAGTACCTTCCATCCTCTGGTTTCAGGATTCTCCATCTCTTCAGGAACCCTGGTAAGGACCATGACATAGGTACACGCCAAGATTTTGTCCTCTACGCCGGCCTCGATCTTATCGTCCTTGATACTCTTGTACACATTTGTCTCTTGAGCACGCCCTGCAACCACATAGACGGGGATTTCTGCGGGGTTGAGGATCTTGGTTTGCAGGATATCGGTACCACGGATATCAAGGATCCGGCCGGCACTGTACAGGTTCTTTTCCCGGAATTCTTTTGTAGTTTGGAACCATACGTTGAACGCGGCTTCAGACATCCACTCTTTGAGCACACCCTCGTTACCCCGTACATATGCGTCCAGTAACTCGGGCATGATGTATCCTCTCAAAAGAGACAAAAACTCGTGCTGAGTGAAGGTTGGGTCCATTGTTTTGAAAAGACGGACTGCCTTGGCACTCTCTGTCTCGCCGAAAAAGCCTCCAATGGCGTCAGTGACGCTACGGATCTTGGCAACAAGCCCGTTATCGGACTCCTCGTAGGCCAGCTTCAAATCGTCCAATTTACGGCTAAAAGCAGACTCTGGACCACTGGGCTTGGCAGTCTCGTGCACAATAACGCTCTCGCCAGCCTCCTCATTGGCCTTGATGGGGGCCTTTTTGTTGCGTTCAAGACGCTCACGGCGAAGGCGACGCTTCTCGCGAGACTCAAAGCCACCATGATTGATTGCATTGCCATCATCCAACACATCACGAATGTCCTGGTAAACTTTGGTCTTCTTGAGCGGTTCACTGACCTTCTCCAGCCCATCGGCAGTTTTGTTTGCAATGTTACGCCCGAGCTTAATGGGGGCACTATTCCACGAGGCACTGGCAGCGTCCCCTAAAGCCTCACCAGCTTTGCGCACAGTTTCGGTGGTGGCACTGCCCGCTTGTTTACTGCGCTCAAGAGCCTTTTGCGCGCTCTTGAAGGTGGAGCTTTGCTGCATCCTACGGTTCTCATCCTGCAGCTGCTTAACTTGGTCCTGAAGCTCCTGGGATTTTTTTACCTCGCTCCGGAATGTATCGACAAATACTTGGAAAGGAGTCTTTGCTTTAAGCACCTGACTACTGGTCTTGAATCCACGACTGAAATTTCTCACTCGAAGCATTGGAGGTGGATGAGGTAAGCGCTCACTCGATCTGAGATTCAGGCGACGAGAACCAGGCGACGAGAACCGGGCGGCCAGTGAGATCCAGACCCAAAGATATAAAGAGAGCAATAGCTACAAAATGTGCTATCCGTAAGCGCCAGACTCTGAACTCAGTTTGATTGTGGCGCCCCACTATGAACCTAATTATGCCGCCTTTTAAACCTACGTGAAGCAAATCAGCTAAACTTTGAATCATGATCATAGCTTTTCTTTCATGGCTTCCTTTCATACTCTGCTCCTATGCGCCCCAAGCAGTCAATTGCCCTCAGCATCGGTTGATCCGTAAATCCTCAAACCTATCGCCACGAGAAACACAATGGCTGCGGGCTAGGGATCACAAGACTAGACACGCTTTAACTCAGTGGCTCACGGAATCAGGAATGGAGGAGTTTGATCCTGCCGAGTTTCTGGCAAACTCAACCGTTCGTATCGCAGTGGCTGTCTCAGGTGGTGGGTATAGAGCGATGGTTACGGGGGCGGGGATTCTTGCTGCAATGGATAGCCGTACACCTGGATCCCTGGGGACAGGTCACCTGGGAGGGCTTTTGCAGTCTTCGACGTACCTTGCAGGCCTCTCAGGGGCAAGCTTCTTGGTTACCAGTTTGGCGATGGAACACTTCAAGCCCGTGGTAGAGCTACAGGCCTCTCAAGATCTTTGGAACTTTGACCACGAGTTTTTCTTACCTGGAGGTGCCTCGTTGACGGCTAATTTTCACTTTTGGTCACAAACAGAGAGCAGCGTTGAAGAGAAATCATCAATGGGATTTCATACATCACTAACCGACTATTATGGAAGACTCTATGCTTATCAGTTGTTTAGCGGTGACCATAGCGAAAAGGGATGGTCAAGTGTCGCCGACTACCCCGAGTTTGTGAATGCAGATATGCCCTTGCCAATGGTACTCAGCGTGGGCCGTAACCCCGGGGATCTTTTCATCGATAACAGCTCAATCATCTATGAGATGTCACCGATTGAGTTTGGATCATGGGATCCTAATTTGTATCATTTCGTGGACATGAAGTATCTGGGTACCAGCCTCCGAAATGGGCATCCAACAGGGCAATGTATCGAAAATTTCGACAATGTGGCTTTTATCACTGCTACTTCCACTACGTTTTTCAATGCTGCCCTCACTGATCTAGTTGGATGGGATAAAATGCCTGGGTTTATCAAGAGCTTTATTCTGCAATTGTTTAAAGAGAACCCAACCAAAGTTGATGTTGCTCATATCGAGCCAAATCCATTCCAAGGCATCCAAGGCTGCGCATTTGCTCAGGAAACTGCGCTCGAATTGGTTGATGGCGGAGAAGATAACCAGAGCATACCGCTGTACCCATTTATTCAACCACATCGCCAGGTAGACCTAGTATTTGCACTTGATTTGACGGCAACAACATTCTCGGATAGCCCATTGTCAGAGTATAGTCCCAGTGGTCGCGCCATGGTTGCGAGCTATCTACGCCAGTTTGATAAACAAGCCAAAAGGACAATTTTCCCCTATGTTCCAGACGATACCACTTTTATTTGGGGTGGAATGATCAACCAACCAACATTTTTCGGGTGTGATGTCAACAATCTAACGAGCCTCTTTGACCCGTCACTACCGGAGAAGGATCGCTTTTATCCGCCATTAATGGTATACATTGGGAACTCTCAACACAGTTGTAATCCATATTTCAACACCTTCAAGTCCAAGTACGACCAACAAGAGCTGGCCAGTATGATTGAGAATGGCTATAATATCATGACCCAGAATAACGGCTCAATTGATGGGGAATGGAGGACTTGTTTGGCTTGTGCAACCATCTTGCGTGAACAGCAGCGTCGTAATGTGACTCCAACTGATCAGTGTCAAAGTTGTTTCAAAAAGTATTGCTGGGATGGTACGCTACATACCAAAGAAGGTAAAGCAGAGAGGAGAGACGGGAGAACGAATCTTGTAACTAGTGATTTTAGATAGTTTAGTAGTGCCAATCAAGCTGGTAATATGCCATATTAACACCCTCGCTACACAGCGTTGAAACTTTCGCCAAATCTCTGGACCACTGAAACTTATCATCCACTTTTCGGGTGATGATACCTGCAAAGATTGTTTCAGCAACATCTAGTCGTCTAATAGTCATAGCAATGAGACCAAGAGGTCAAGCGATAACCGATCTATGTATACATGCCGACTAGCAACGGTCAAGCGATAACCGAGGTATACATGTCGACTAGCAACCGTATTCGGGAGAATCTTTAGTTGATGTCGATAAATATTAAAATATATAGAGATGCTGGTCTAGGAAACCTCTGGTTCTTTAAGTGGCCCCTCGACCAGAATCTGATGCATTTTGTTCCCCCAAGCATAAAACTGGTCAGGGGTCAGGTAAACGGTCCAATCAAGGCCCTCAAGTAATGCTTGTTCTGCCTCCAATAGTTTACGAGTCGGCAGATTACTGATTTGTGACCACTTTGCAAATGAAATGTGCACATCATCATAGGCCTTGTTGGCTATCATCAATGCAGCTACAAGAGCGATTTCGGGGCTCTCAAAAGCATAAGCGTTGCTCTCATCGTTCAGGTAGTTGTAAAGGTAGTATAGCGATATAGATGCAGTTGTGGGCGAAAAGTGGGTGGAGACAAACATCCTCCGAAGCAAAGCTCGCAATTGGACGTCTGGGACGTGGTCAAAGTGGAAAGCCACGGGGAGTTGCTCTCTCGTGAAGCGGCAAGGGTTCCTATCAAGAATTAGCATAAAGAGCCGAGCCATATTATCTGCCACACGCTGAGCCTTACTGGGCTCAAAGGGGGACCTTGAGATATGCGGGGTTTTCTCTCTTTTCCTTGTACGACATAGCTCCCGTTGAAAACGAGGGACCCGATCAAAGGGCTGCATTAGCATAACGGGGAATCAAAGAGGGTGGTGCTGAGGATGAGGAGTCCAAGTTGCATGCTTGCTTTCACTAAACGCGTTGCGGCTGCAGGAGTAATGCATGGAAATCGATTCACCGCATGACATGTTAAGACCCGGTCTTGAGGGTGGGCCTCACGGGCGCATGCCTCAGTGCAAACGAGGGCCCATTGCTAGCTTTACCGGAAATAGGTTGGGTGCTCGACAATCGGAGTAAAGCAGTGAAATTGATATGCATCGAGCTCAAGATCTCCTGCACGCTCAACGCCCGGCAATTTGAGCTCCTCCTTGGCAACAAGTGTGTCCTCGCTGCTTGCCCTGGTGTGCGAAACAGGCACTCTCTTGACAGGAGTACCGAGCGGAGCCGGCTGTGAGAGTTCTAGGGTCCTTGATTCCAAGGTTTTCGATCTTAACCTGCCATACACTACCGGCTCTTGCTCTGCATGCAACACTGGCTTTCTAGCAACGTTGAAGCTCTTTGGGGGTTGCTGTGCTGGCTGATGAAGGTCCGAGCCACTCCAGTTTTCATGAAAAAATCCAACCATTTTGTTATTAGGGAGCGCGCTTGAGGTTAGGCAGACAACAAGAGTTGGATATGCTCTAGGGGTCTTATCTATTATATACATAATCTAAATATACGCACGCACCTTTGAAAATAATTAACGGGTGATGTCATCTTGATGTCATCTTACCTAAATTGGGTCCTAGCCACCCTCGGCCACATCTTGGCACTGGCTTGGCAAGGGAATCCCGGCTGTGGGTGATGAAACAAAGAATTTGAGGTGGCTTTGACTCTGGTGGCGGGTAACAGACTCGTTATACTATGCCAACAGACACGCTACACCACTAGAACTATGAAACAGTCTCACTACATTTAATAAGTTCAATATTTCTCCTGCATTCCTCAAGTATAGGTCTCACCTTTAAAAGGGCCCATAATGATACTGGAATGAGCCATTTAGTTTTAGTGCAGATAAGGCTCAAAATGGAGTATAGATAAAATAAGGTGGAGTTTTAAGAGTTTTAAAAAGAGTTTCAAGGCGCGTCGTGATCAAACGCTCGATCAAACGCTCATGCCGACCAACCCCAAATCCTCGTTTTGCTCAGCGGTGCGCTCATAGTCCTCAATTGACATCTCGGGATCAGCATCGGGAGCATAAACATTTTGGATATAAGAGGCAGCCAAGGGATCCTCCATCTCGACGGTAAATGGAAACAGCTGACCATCCATGGCGGTCTGGAGACGGGCCAAGAATGCAGCCCAGCGCTCTTTTGTGGCCTGGTCCATGGTGTCCAATTGTGAGTTGAATACCTTTGATTCAAGCTCCTCATAGACCTGACGCAACAGCCCCTCAATGGTAGTGAAACGTCCGCCCAAAGTGCCCGCGTTGAGATCCAGATCCAACTCGGGGAATTTCATGTGGCAGGTCTCAGACTTGAGTACATCGCGACTCAAATCGTCTGCTTCAGTCATGTTGAGCCTGATACGACGTCCCTTTTCAGGAATCGCGCCGCCAGTCTTGACCTCATTAGACTTGTAGTCGCAGTTGGAGCAGCTGGTAGACATGATTATGACGTCCTTGAAATGGGGGATATTCACCATTTTCATACGAGTAGGGCAGTCTGATTGGCAGCTGGGACATGAGCCTTGAATAGTTTGTACCTCCTCACGCATCTCCTTGGGGACATCTTCGTCCAGCTCGCCTATTTGCTCGAGCTTATCGGCGATACCCTCGTTACGAGTAGCATCATTAAGGCCAGGGTTAAGACCAAGAGCACGCGATTGTGCCTGAGTACGGTTGTACAAGGTGGAAGTCCATTTGTTGCCAAACTCCTCGGGGGTGTATCCAACAAACGAGTTTCCGCTGGGATCGTCAAGCACAAAAGTAATGGGGAATTTTTGGCCTTGGAGGACCGCATCCAAGAGATCAATGACGGTTTGGATCTGCTGGTAAACCTCAGGCGATTGCTGCTTGCGGTACTCCTGGTCGCTACCGAGATCATCTCTCATGGCGCTCAAGATACCCTCAACAGTAGTGACACGACCATTGGCAGGAGGAATCTCAACGTCGAGTTCAGGGAATGTGCAGGTTGCCCATTGGGTCTTGATGACTTGACGAGACAGATCGGCCAAGTCGGTGAGCTTGACACTGATTTTCTGGCCTTGGACCTGCATCTCACTGGCGGTCTGGACTTCGGTGTTTTTGAATCCACAGTGGGGGCACGCAAAGCTCATGACAACCACTTGTCTGAAATTAGGGATATCGGTGAAAAGCAAACGGGTAGTTCCCTGTTCGTGGCAGTTCATGCACAAACTCTCCAGTTCCCGTACTGGACGGCCCTCAGCGTCGTAAGCACCGGTGTCACGCAAAGTATCGGCATCGATAACATCTGCTTGCTCACCAATCGAGGGGAACTGGTTTTCCTCTTGATCCAGCTTTTGTTTCTTTTGGTCGGGTGAAGTCATTTTGATAGTCAACCACCGAGTTTGTACTTCTTTTAAATGGGAAAAAAAAAGATTATGTAAGTGCCTGGATAGAGGGTTCTCGTAGCTGTGTTGAAGCTGAAGCAGTTGGGAGCAATCCTTGTCGATTAGAAATAGTGCATTAGGTGAGCACAGTTGGTTAGTTGACAGGTAGGTAGTGTCCTCCGACGGACCGGATCGGGACATAACAGAAGAATATGTAGAATCAGAGAATGCCTGGTGGCTTGCCTCGAAGGTGGCGACCTGAGTGGTGGATTGGCTTCCGCTGGTCCTGGGGAGTCGACCGCACACACAGAGCTCTCCAGGCATTGACCGAACTGGATGGCCGGTCCTTGTGGATGCCAGTCTTAGAGGGGACACGAACCATCGGAGTAAACGCCACGGGGGTTTGACTGGGACAGTAAGAAGGTCAAAGACTGGTGATCCGTGCGGATAGTCACATGTTGGCAAATGAGATAGTGCCGCCACGCCTGTAAAGCAAAGATTATTGCAAAGAGCTCCTTCTCTTGAGTTGGCCAGTTTAGTTCTGATCCGCGGAGCGCACGGGACAATTAGGCGATAATCTGTGGCACACGATGGACCTTTTTCCCAGACGCGCGCTCTGATCAAGAAAAATGGTCGATTAGGATCAGGCGCGCGCATTACTGGAGCGAAGGTCAGCGAGCTCCTGGAAAGCGGAGTCACACTCTTTGGTCCATGAAAAACGATTGCCCCTTAGTAGTGAGTTGAGTCAGCGGTTAACTGATACCGGAACAGTTGGGAATGGACCGTCGAAGGTAGTTTACAAAACCTAGGAAACTCTGCACCTGTTTGATGTTGATGGGCGTGGACCAATCGACGATAGCGGCTACTTTAGCTGGATCATTGGCGACACCAGCAGTCGAGATCAGAAAACCTAGATATGATACCTGGGTTTGGTACCATTGGCACTTGGCGAGGTTGAGACATAAGCCGTATACATTGAGCGATGCCACGACTTGGCGGAGATTGCATTTGAGTCTTGTAGATTACAACTCTTTTACGTTCCATTTCTTCATTTAACGCATTCAATCTCGCTGTCCAACTTCTCCCCCACTGATGGAGGTCAGATTTTTTGTTGCAGGTCAATTTTGTTCTCCACGTTGTCAACAGCATTTGTAGTTCTCTCCAGGTTCTGCTCTCACTCTCCTGCCTCTTTCTTTCGCGTTTAAGTTCTTTGTAACTTTGTTTCTCTTGCTTATTTTTTGAGTGACGTGAACGCCCTGAAAGCATTTTCTGAAAGGGAATACGATAACGTGGGGTCGCAGTCTGTCCACTGGGTATAGAGAATGCGATTCTTGACGTCCCGGCCAGTGATTTGATAGATTTCCATGCAGCGCATTTCGGCTTCGGCGTTTTCTCTTCACAGGGTGATTGGAAGACTCAGCTTTTGTTTTGTTGACATACTCAATATAGGACTTGATCAGTGATTGGCAAATTCAAAAACGAGTATCGCGGGACTGACTGCATGGTGCGACGGGCCTCATCGTAGTCTTGGTTGGGTAGGTTTGGGAAGCAGCGACGTGCGTACTCAGGGCGTCCTGGGAGAAACTGGCCAAGAACATCGTGAGTCGATAGGAATCGGACAGGAGGTTGATAATATGGGCTCGAGCTAGAGCGACGGCCTTGAAATCACCCTTGTTGCCCAAAACACGGTATTTGGGGTCGTGAAGCTCGGCTTGGTAGAATAGCTGAACGCCAAAAGGGAAATATTCTTTCCCCAATACCTTTCTTAACTCCTACCAACCCTTGTCGGAAGCAGTGTCGTAGTCAGTTAAGAATGTCGAACAGATATCGCGAATTTGGCGACAATCGCGAGGACGGCTAATGAGGAGCATTAACAAGGAATACTTGGGAACCATCGAAGTGGTCAAATACAGCTCGGCCTTGAGCATCTACTCAAGTAGAAAACGTTGTTGCGGGCGCTCCTGTTTGTAGAGACCGATCTCCTCAATACGGAAAGCACGGTAGACAGGGTTATTGTTGAGGTTGGTGAAATCTAACATAGAAGTTGTAGGGGTCGTCATTTGGAAATGTGAGCGGAAAGTAGTTGTAGGCGAAGCGTGAACTTGGGAAGATAAAAGTCCACAAAGTTTGCACGAAATGTAACCAGGCGAGAGGCTACTAAAGGACCCTGGGAAGAAGGAGATCCCTTCGAAGAGTCTTAAGTGGAAATAGAAAGCGGAAACAGGGAACAACTGACCAGTGAGGTGTTCTGTTAGGCTTTCTGAGGCGACTAACAAATTATGTGTACTAACTAGAAGCTACTACTTATACTCGAGGTCATGCACGTAGCACTAAGGGTTTGCGGAAATCTTAATTGACTACTTATTTTTAAATAGAACGAGTCCCGTACATAGATAAAACCATTAAGGCTGGACATGAGGCTCCGGACTAAGATCCTTGAAAGCTTCCAAAATCGGCTGGCTTCCATCAATGAAATCAATGACCTTGTTCTTGACCAATTCAGGGTGTTTAAGAGACTCGGCAATTACTTGAGCGACGTTCTCACGGGAGGTGTTTGTGTTGCCAGAGATGCCGTCTCCCTTTGGATTTAACTCGATCTTACCACTTGCCTTTTCCAGAGTCAAAACACCGGGACCGAGGATAGTCCAGTTGAGGCCTGATTTCTTGAGGAAATTATCGGCAGCTGCCTTGGCGTCGCCATAAGGCTCCATTCCAGAGTCCTTGCCCTTGAACGGCAGCCTATCGGCATACAGGAAAGAAACGGCAACAAAGTGTTTAACACCAACAGACTTGGACGCGTTGATTGCTCGGATGGCAGCCTCTTTATCCACCGCGTTAGTGCGCTCGGGCCCACCTTTGCCACCAGCACCAGCAGACCAAATGACGGTATCAGATCCAGTCAATTGCTTGATGTACTGCTCCTCTGTGGACTTTTCGAGATCAAAAATGACTGCTTTAGCCCCGGTTTGCTCAACGTCAGACACTTGCTCGGGGTTACGGATCAACGAGTGCACGGTGTACCCATTTGAAGAGAGGATCTTTGAGGCCAAGAGGGCGACTTTGCCGTGACCTCCGATGATTGTTACTTTTGAAGACATATTGAACAAACGTCCTGGGGGTGCTCTTTATACGAGCAATCAGGTGACTTGAGGTAGTAGCAATATGCGCGTCGAACTGGGCTGATTTAAGCGCTGCGTTGAGGGTGCTTGTACAGGTCGATGAAAGCTACATGTGGCTCGGCAGTGGAGCTAAACCGGTATAGACGCAATTAGTTGACTGTGTTGAGCCTCAAATCCGCCCCACATTACGCCCCACCAGATCATCCCACCTTAACCCCACCTTAACCCCACCAGAGCCTCACCCCAATTTGTCATTCTTTTCCTCCCCCCGTCTGAGTCATGGAAAATCAGGAAGGCGGCGAGCAGCCGTTTTACGTCAACGCAAAGCAGTATCATCGTATTCTAAAGCGTCGCATTGCGCGCGCAAAATTAGAAGAAAAACTCAGGGTGCAACCGGGGCGCAAACCTTACCTGCATGAGTCGCGCCACAAACACGCGATGCGCCGTCCCCGAGGCCAGGGAGGCCGGTTTTTGACAGCAGCAGAGATTGCTGAAAAAGAAAGGTTGGAGAAGGAGCAACAGACTCAGCAGGAGGTGGCAAAGAATACGCAGGGCGAGTTGCCGAGCCAGGTAATGGGAGACGACGTCTTGAGCGGTGAACGAGGGATGAATCCGATGCAAATTGCTTAATTATTTATGTAAATGACGAATTATGATGAATGTAGGTGTGTGGGTGGGTGGATGGGTCCTGGGTGGGTGGTGAGCGGGTCCCGGGTGGTTGAATGCGTGGGTGTGAGCGGGTGGTTGGATGCGTGAGTCCCTCACATGTACGTATACTTGGCACCCTCAACCTTGGGGTCACGCTCCACCAAAATCTCTTCTTCTCCCTCGAATACCTCCAAATATTCGGGATAAATCACATACTGAACAAGTAGCACCAAATCAAGCACAAGGCACGCACTTGTTCCCAATAAATAAGCCAGCTCATCAAACAAGAACTGCACTGCTTCAGTTTCCTCGAGGGCCTGTGCAGTAGCCATCAGCGTGGCAATGTAGCCAATTGATCCCACCAAGTCGGCCATAAACAAAAACTTGGAAACACCCCCGGTGCATTTCTTGCTAAAGTTGCGGTAAACTTGAGGTACAACGCCAGAAACATAAAAGATCTGTGCGCACCATGCCATCACCTGTCCGATAAGGAACCGGTAGTCCATTTGTGGAGGTGGAGGAGGGCTCGTTGTGTGGTGAGCATGCGAAATGCTAAACATAGAGGCAGTAACAATCGCAGTGGAGAGTCCAGAGCTGGGAGATGAGCAGTGCCTACCTCGTGAGCCCGTGTTGTAGTAAATATACTGCAACGCCATCATGGAGTCAGTCACCAGCGTCACGCAAACGATGATCTTCTGAAACGTCATTTGGTCGCCCCAAAAGCACCCAAACACGTTGCAAATATCGCCAACCACGTAGCCAACGAGAAACATGGGGCTGAACCCGATGTTTTTGTTCTTGTAGCCCAGATATAGCTGGTAGAGCCCCGCAAGGACCCATCCCACAATGGAGATGTGTGAACAAACAACAGCAACATATTCTAGATAGCTATGCATAGTTGAGAGTGCCGTTGTGGATTACTTATCGTACCTGACGGAGGGGATCGGGGTGTTTATATACATCATGTACGTGGTGCGCGCGATAGCGCATGCAGCAAGATGCACGTCGAGGTAAGCGGGGTGGATCGCGATGTTGATAAGCTGAGCCTCGACACCAAGACAACAATCAAAACTAAAGCGGTGTGCTTTTGGCGTTTAAAAACTAGCTAGGGCTACTTTGTTTGATCGGCAGCCCGTTTTGAGTCTTGACATGTTTCAGCCCCTTATCTCCGCGGGTGTGGGGTATCAACAAGCCATATCCCGGACGAGGTTCATCAAATAATGATCCTGGAATCGAGTAAGAATCATTTTTTGCCGTTGTTTTAGTTAAATACGTGAGTTCGATCGATGCCTTGCATGTGCATATGCAGGTAAGTTGGGGTAAACACGGGCTCACACGAGGCAACGATTATAGAATTTTATATTGGATTTATCACTCGGCGTGAGTCTCGGTGTGAGTCTCGACTCGGCGTTTGTGAGTCCTGTTATTGCCACGAACGGGGCACGTTTTGGCACGTTGGCACGAGTCTTGACACGATATTGGCACGGGTGTTTGTTATGCGCCAGCTGATAATTAGCTTGACTTTTTGATGCAATTAGAGCATGTTGGTGCGGCTAATACCACCCAACTCATTCACACCCTGGCAGTACTCTTGTAGCTGGGCACTCACCAGCAAGTTCTCCAAGCGAGAAGGCTCCTCGGGCATCTTGAAGATGAGCTTCCACTCGTCCAAGCTTAGTGGTTGCTTGCCCTCGGCCACGCGCTGAGCATTCTCGGTTTTACGCTTTTGCTGCCACTGCTGAACCTTGGCCTTTTCACGGCTCAGTTGACGGTGAAAGTAGTTGTAGTTTGATTGGTCAAACATAAAGTCATCGATACCTTCGCTGATGCTATCGATACCGCTCTCTACGAGCTTTTGCTGGGGAATAGAGAGCTGGGTAGCGGCAGAAACCTTGGGCATAAACTTGGAAATCGAGAAAAGATTGACAAGGTGAGTGTTGTGAATATAAAGATTGACCTCAACGAGGATATTGTCACGGTTTAAACCATGCTTTTCAATGTTTTCGGAGCTAAACTTCTCGGCTCTAACCGCCAAGTACTGCTCTGAAAGTTGGAAAGCACGCAGCGACAGGCTGCTGGTGGCCTTTGAAAGAGCAACATCATGGACAAGGGTCACTGACTCGGGGTTCTCTTGGTGGAGAGCGTACATCTGATCGAGAATCGGCTGCTGGTAAATGGCCCCCATAGTGCTGCTCAGGTACCAGCCCTGGATCTGGGAGTCGGAGCCCACGAGCTTGAGCTTGCTGAGAATTTGTTGCTGGTAGCTTAAAGTCTCTTTGCTGCGAAGATTATCGCCCTCAAAGCAGTTGGCTGGCAAGGGGAAGCTCTCGGTAATTTCCAGCTGGTCGTCACCGGCGGCGCCCAACAACATACCACCGGCGGTCCGGGGGAACTGGTCATTCAAATGACGAGTTATGGAAAAGACAACGCTACTTTCAAGTTGAATTGGCATGGTGGTTGAAGAAGTAAAAAGAAACAGTCAAGTGAACACTGTTGGTCAGCAAAAATTTTTTTTCACACACACCCACTCACACACAAAAATGTCAGAGGCTCCAACCCAAGATTTGAATAAATTACATTTGGATCCCGAAACCGGTGAACAGGTCAGCAAGTCCGAGCTCAAGAAGCGTATCAAAGCTCGCGAGGTCGCCAAGAAGAAGGCCGACAAGGCCGCTTCCCAACCTGCCAAGGCCACCACCCAAAAGAAGCGTGACGACGATTTGGACCCTCGCCAGTACTTTGAGATCCGCTCCAAGCAGATTGATGAGCTGCGCAAAACCCATTCCCCCAATCCTTACCCCCACAAGTTCCATGTCACTGTTGGTTTGCCTGAGTTTATCTCCAAGTACTCTTCTCTTGAGCGGGGCGCCAGCAAAGAGAGCGAAAAGGTCTCTGTTAGCGGCCGTATTTTCGCCAAGCGTGAGCTCGGCCAGAACCTCAAGTTCTACTCTCTTCACGGTGACGGTGTAACTCTCCAGGTTGTTGCCCAGGCCAAGGGTGACGACAAGCTCGACCCTGTTCACGAACTGTTGCGTAGAGGTGATATCATTGGTGTCAAGGGGTATCCTTACCGCACTTCTCCCAAGAATGGTGAGGGTGAGCTCTCGATTTTCGTCGAGGAGATCCAGCTTTTGTCTCCTTGCTTGCACATGCTTCCTACCGAGCATTTCGGTTTCAAGGACACCGAGGCCCGTTATCGCCAGCGTTACCTCGATTTGATCATGAACAACAAGACCCGTGATATTTTCATTGCTCGTTCCAAGATCATCTCCTACATTCGTCGTTTCCTCGATTCTCGTGACTTTATTGAGGTTGAGACCCCCATGATGAACATGATTGCCGGTGGCGCTACTGCCAAGCCCTTTATCACTCACCATAACGATCTCAACATGGACCTCTTTATGCGTATTGCCCCCGAGTTGTTCCTCAAGGAGCTTGTCGTTGGTGGTATGGACCGTGTTTACGAGATTGGCCGCCAGTTCCGTAACGAGGGCATTGACATGACCCACAATCCTGAGTTTACTACTTGTGAGTTTTACCAGGCTTATGCTGACGTTTATGACCTTATGGACACTACTGAATTGATGATTTCCGAGATGGTCAAGGAAGTCACCGGTGACTATGTGGTCAAGTACCACCCCAATCCGGACAAGCCCGAGGAGGTCATGGAGCTCAATTTTGCTCGTCCCTGGAAGCGTGTTGAGATCATCCCCACTCTTGAGGAGAAGCTCAACGTCAAGTTCCCTCCTGGTGACCAACTCCACACCCAGGAGACCAATGATTTCCTCAAGGAGATGCTCAAGAAGACCGGCATCGAGTGCAGCCCTCCTTTGACCAACGCCCGTATGCTTGACAAGCTTATTGGCGAGTACCTTGAGGACGCATCCATCAACCCTACTTTTGTGTTTGGACACCCGCAAATGATGTCTCCTTTGGCCAAGTACTCTCGTAAGGATGCCGGTTTGTGCGAGCGTTTCGAGGTATTCGTTGCCACCAAGGAAATCGTCAATGCCTACACCGAGTTGAATGATCCCTTTGACCAGCGTGCTCGTTTCGAGGAGCAAGCTCGCCAGAAGGACCAGGGTGACGATGAGGCTCAGATGATTGACGAGAACTTTTGCACTGCTCTGGAGTTTGGTTTGCCTCCCACCGGTGGTTGGGGCTGCGGTATCGACCGTTTAGCGATGTTCTTGACTGACTCCAATACCATCAAGGAGGTCCTCTTGTTCCCTGCCATGAAGCCCGAGGTTAATAATTAGCTAGTTGTGGAGACAAGCTCTAATAGTAGCCTGCTGAGCTGTAGAATTATGTATGAGAGCTGGTTGAGTTGTAGAGAGTACAATGCCGGAACCTCGTTCTGTGGGAACTTATAGGGGTCCTATGTAGGTACAGTACGTAATAATATTCACCAACAGCTAACGGTCTAATAGATCAAGAGTCATAAGATCTCAGAGCTGGACTTGGATTCTTTTTCTGTTGGACTGTATGGGCTGTCGTCCATCACTCAGAGTTTCACCTCCGGCGCTTATATTGGACTTGCTCGGCGGTTATTCAGAAGCCGGCTAATGAGTATGCATAATGAGCCGAACTAAACCCCAGGGGCTAGAACGTAAACTCATGGGGAGTTCATTGCTCCCAATGCCTGAGGGATACTGTCTCAGATTGGAAACTGCCGAGAGATGCTTGCAGGCCGTTACTCCCTGCGCGGCTGCGTTAATTTGGTGCAGAAGCTCATAATACCAGATCTGGTGGGCTGCCACCCTTGCAGCAGCTTGCTAGACAGCCTACTAGACTTCTAAAACGCCATTTATAGATCCCTCGGCTGCTGCTTTGAGATCTTGGCGCCTCCCTTGGCGGACCACCCTCAGGCTGCATCGAGCGATCTCAGCGACAATCATCGCATACAGACTACATATGTCTTAACCTTAATTTCAGAGGGGAAACAAACACCTCTCTAATCTCTTGCTTGCACATTACGATCTTGATTTTATGGCTTGGCAAGGATCATGCGTGTTGGACCACCCCTTACCGAGCGTTAAGGGTTAACGGAAAAAAAATATGTATCAAAACTAGTCTTTAAAATATGAATAAATGCAGAGGGTGGGTCTAGGATAGCTTATTTTTGCTAATCTATAGAAGTTGGTTCCTAGATCTAAAGATTTATGAGATCAATCTCATCTATTATTTTAGGTGAACCACTTTTCGAGACAATCTAGGCCGGTGGCCCGAAATATGCATCAAGTCTGTGTCTCTCACAGCTGCATAACGTCATCTATGCATGATGAAAAAGATCAGCTCGGCTGGGACCTGATCAGAGGCTATTGATTTAGCGATTACCGCGAGGTCCAATCCACTCATACTACTAGTATTTTTTCTCTTTTGAATTTTAACAATGCTGGAGCTTCTTAAACCGCAACTCACACCTCCGTGGACAAGGGTAGGGCCCTTTGGCTATTTTTTTTTTAAAGTAAGCAAAACGACTGGCTGGTGTGTCGAGACGACACAAAGTACGTTTATACCTAGAGTGATTGGAGAGAGTTTTGTTGAGGGTTGATAAATCGATAATTTGCAAATTAACCTAGAGTTGATGCACTATGTACCTTTAAGATCTTGATCTCTAAAGATTAAGCCGCAATAGATTATACAGATATGTATGAAATCTTGGTATAATGTAAGCGCATATGCATGCATGCAGGTTAAAGGCGTGCATGTAATTGGCAGGAGCCCACCCTCTCGTTTACAAAAAAAAGTACATATACGTGCAGATCACTCATATATTACCCGATCTTCCACACCTCACACTACATGAAGTTCTCTGTCGTGTTACTGAGTGTCCTTAGTGGCCTCGCAGTGGCTGATGTGCCTACCGACTACTGGTACAGATTGTGTTCTAAAGATACTGTTAAAAACGAAGCTGTAGTGGCTGACTGCCCCCAGAAGAGCGCCAAGAAGCAAAACAACTGTTTGCTCCAGTCTGAGCTTTACCAGCGCTCCCTTTTCGCATGTTTCAAGGCATGTGAGAGCCGCTCCAACCGCACAAGCTCGCATGCTTTTGAGAATAGCTGGGGATACATGGCCAATAAGCTCAAGGGTAAGCAAAGCTTGACCATTCCCGAGCTCGAGCAAATGGATCGTGACGACCCTGTCACTCAATCATACAAGGATGCCAATGAGACCAAGAGTGGTCCTTTCCTGCCCCGTCCCAAGTTTCTCACTGACATCAACATTGCTTCTCAGACCGAGTGGACCTACCAAAAGCAGCTCTCCCAGTTGTGGGGCCAGATCTCCACTTATTACATTTTCGGCATCATTGTCCTTCAGACTATTTTCCATGCATTGACCTGGCTCG
This sequence comes from Wickerhamiella occidentalis, assembly GCA_030582035.1. NCBI lineage: Eukaryota > Fungi > Ascomycota > Dipodascomycetes > Dipodascales > Trichomonascaceae > Wickerhamiella > Wickerhamiella occidentalis. The sequence goes on from JAKTWN010000040.1 coordinate 17,857, forward strand.
CCCCTGCTCTTATTCGTATCATTAGCAACAACCCTGCCTCTCGTTATATCCGTCGCTATGTTGTTTTGCCCGCTCTCTTCAACAAGCACCGTTCTACTCCTCTCAAAGTCGTCCGCTACATTCAGCTTTGTTTCCCCCCTCGTATGCATGTTCTCATGTTGGCTGGATACTTGTTGATTAGCATTGTAGGCCTGGCTTATCACTACCCCGTGACTCTCTCTGCGGCCGTTACCAAAACCCGCTCTGCTTATATTGCCAGTAACTTGGCCTACCGGTCCAGTGCTATGCTCATGTACAAACTGCCCATTTTGTTTTTGTTTGCCGGTCGTAATAACTTTATGATCTGGTTGACTGGCTGGCAGATGGAGATTTTCAACCACTGGCACCGTTGGATCGCTCGCTTGGCTACCATTGATATGCTTATCCACACCATTGCATTCTGTATCAACGATGCTGGTCCTACTTTTTACAGCAAGCGTGCCTCCACTGGCTGGTGGCGCGTCGGTGTCGTTGCTGCTGTCATGATGTTGGTTATGATTGTTCAGGCCACCAAGTCTTTTAGAGCCCCCGCCTACGAGACCTTTTTGTTTGTTCACGTTTTATGCGCCACCATCTTTGTTGTTTGCTCCTGGTACCACGTCAAGACCCACAACTTTGGTCTCTACGAAATGTATGCCGTTGTTGCCATTTGGGCCTTTGAACACTTGTGCCGTATTGTGCGTATTGTGCTGGGTGGCCTCAATAACAAGGCCTCTCTTCGTGTCCTCCCTGGCGACTTGCTCGAGATTACTGTCCAGTATTCCGGCTGGTGGAAGCCCCAGCCTGGTGCCTATGTCTTTTTGCACTTTGCCAACAAGCTTGGTTTCTTGCAGTCCCACCCCCTTTCGGTTATTCCCGTTGACTCCAAGACCATCAAGTTTGTTTCCAAGGCCCAAAAGGGTATGACCCGCGTCATGCACGACCGTACATTAGCGAACGGTGGCGCCCTCGACTGCAGAGTTTGGCTCGATGGTCCCTACGGAATCCATTTCCCCACCCGCCAGTACAAGGAACTCGTCACTCTTGCCGGTGGTATCGGTTTTACCTCTGTTTATTCCCACACCATTGAGATGCTCAAACGCAACCAGGGCCAGAACGTTTATATGCACTGGGCTCTCTCCAACCGCGAGCCCCTCGAGGCATTTGCTGCTGAGATTAAGGTCTTGCAGAGCTACTCCAACCTCAAGTTGACCGTGTACATGCCCGGTGGTAGCAGCTCTACTGACCTCAGCGAGAAGGAGAAGAGCGATAGCAATAGCGAGGCTTCCAGCCTGGAGATTGTCAATGTCGATTTCGCTCCCAACTTTAATGGTATCATTGGCGATCACATCAAAAACAGCGAGGGTCCCGTTTGCTTCTTTAGCTGCGGTCCTCCCCCCATGGCCGATGCCGTTCGTGATGCCGTTGCCACTAAGCTTTTGAGCAGCAAGCACTATGTTCAGTTTTATGAGGAGTCATTCAGCATCTAAGCGTCTCACCCACATCTAGCTAGCTCTTTCCTCATGAGCTTCACATATAGCTAGCCCATAATGTAGATTGTAAAAAGTCTTGTTTTAATTAAATAAATAATGAATGCTAATTTTTGGACCCTACACTGCTCCATAAAAGACTCTTCCACTCGGCAAGATCCCGGTGCATCGCCAGTAACTTTTTTACTTGGGAAGCATCGCGACTCGTTTGTGGAGCCGCATCGAGTGCGGTATAGAGGTCTGCGTAATCAGAGTACGTTTTGTGGAATTTCTCAGCGATTTTGACGAGATCTACTTTGGCAGACGAGCCATTAAGAGGTGCCTTGGGCGACACAGTCGTACTGCTAGATGTGCTGGAGGACCTACTAGAGCTACTAGCGGACCCCGCAGACCCTGCGGACGCACTAATACCGATACTTGGTCTTTTTCTGGCGGGCTGGCTCAAAGGTGTGGTGCTCGCAGGGCGTTTTTGGGGAGATAAAGAGCGGGCTCTCGAGGTATTTTTGGTTTTGCGTCCCGTTGGGGGGCTGCTTTGCATTTCCTTTTTGGGTTTTTCGTCCCCAAGCTCCCTTGTCCTGCTGCTCTTGAGCTCTCGCTTCTTTTTGTCTGCGGCCGCCGCAACCACTGCTGGGCTCGACGACGACTTTGAGACGGTTGTTGGTGGCTTTCGAAGGGACTTGCGAGCAGTGTGCTCGGGGCCAATCTTCATGCGATCAAGAGCCGCTTTACAATTATCAATTGCCAGTTTGCGGTCTTGTGGGGAGTACGAGTGCTCCCAAGGTCGTACATAAAGGTACGCAGCATCATCCAAAATAAATGGATCGCCTGCACCGGTGCGTTTGGGATCCACGGCTGTAGCAAACCCCATTAAAAATTCTCTGCTCTCTTCAACCGGTAAGTTGCACGCACGAGCCAGCGCGGCAGGGGTAGTGGCGCCTAGAGCAGCCACATGGACCAGTGGCCGGTGTTTGGGGCTGGGAGACTTGCGCTTGGCCGGCTGCTCTCTGGTTTGAGACGACTCTCTTGAAGCTGGCGAGGCGGTGTCCGCACCACTAGCGGCCCCCACCCCGTTATGCGCGCCGCTGGCCGCCGCTGCAGCTGTGCCTGAACTGTGGCTATCCCGCAAAACCAACCGCTTCTCCACCTGTCCCTTTGATCTGTAGCCTTGATTCTCCCTGGTAAACACCTCCAAAGCCCCTGGGTCCGGCTGTAAAGTCCCCGAGAGTTCGAGGTCGCCCACCACCAAGCGTGCAGTTGCGCCTTGGAGCTCGAATTTCAGCGGCTGTTTCTTGACAATGCCCTCCAATACTTTGGGGGTAAGCCTCACGAAAATAGGGGGCCGGTTTGAGCCATCCAGCCGGGGTTTTAGCCGTGATTCTGGGATCATTGATGGGCGGATGCTTATGTGATGATAGGTTCACCCCTATTTAGCGTAAACAGAGGTGGTTGCCTGGTGATTCGAGGGGTTGTCAGGGCCAACTGGAATTGGCGGATAATCACAGCTTAAAGTACGCTCAAATCCACTATATAGGAGGTGAAGTGTAGTATAGTAGGGCATGGTAGTGTACGGCATACGCCAACCCACAACCCACTCATACGTATTTCAGGCCTAATTTGTAGGACATACGCCAAATTGTAGGGCATACGCATTTGTAGTGCATAATTAATACATAAGTACATTTTATTGAGCAACAGTGATGCTGATATTGACACCAGGGATCATGTTGTAAGCGGTAATACGCTTAATAATCTCAGGAGGAGACTGGATGTCAATGAGACGCTTGTGAATGCGCATCTCATAGGTATCCCAGGTCTTGGAACCCTGACCGTTGGGGGTCTTGCGGGTAGGGACCTTGAGGACCTTGGTGGGAAGACGCACGGGACCGCGGGTGTGGAGGCTAGAATCCTTGGAGCGGGTGGCAATCTCGTTGGCAACGTGCTCAATATTCTTGACGTTGGTGGAGGTGATGGTGATACGCACCTTCATGATGTTCTCAGGCGTCTCAACAGCCTTGTCGCCCTTGTCGCTCATATTGTTGGAATAACTGGCGTACCTGCGAGTGGTATTTTTCAGTTGGGAGTCGAGCCCTGGCGTGCTTAGTAACTGAGCCCTAGTTTTGATTATGTAATCGCTTTATCGATTAGTTGGGAGACTCAAAGGGACTGAAAGTACTGAAAGGGACCTACATAGACCTACACCGCGGCTCTTAGTACGTTAATTAGACGCCATACGCAGTCCACCATCTCATAGAACTCTATTAAATATATACACTACTCCTCTTCACTACTGGAGTCGTCACTATCGCTTTGCTGCCCCCTGTCTTCATCGCTGCTCGAATCGTCATCATCATCATTATTATTACTGGTGCTTTGGGGAGCACCACTAGGCGACATGGAACTGGGAGTCCCGCTTCCGGGTTTATGCTGATCGAATTGAGCCAACTTGTTCTGGATCTCCTCAATTTGGCGGTTCTGCTCGTCCTCAGTCAAAGGCTTGGATTTCTTTTTCTTTTGACCAGAATTGGAGTTGGAATGGTTCCCGCCCGAGTTGTTGGTGGAATTGGAGCTGTTGGCGCCAGCGCCTCCAGATGGTTTGTTATAATCATCCTCCATTTTCCGTACCACAAAATTATACAACTGACGCTGTGTACTCTCATCGAGCTGGTCCATATCGAGCTCAATCTCATCCTGGCCGCTACTACTCAGCTGAGGCATCGATTCCTGAATAATGGCCAATACTTTGCGAAGCTTCTTTTCGTTGAGAGTAGGAATCTTTTCACTAATCTCTTTCTTCATGGCATAAGTGATCTCTGTAATTGGCTCTTCTTGATGTTTTTGTTTCTTGGAGACATTAGACGCCCGACGAGCAGCACCTGCCGCTTTGCTACGACGCTTGCCGCCCCTTTCACGCCATTGCTGTAGGGCCTCGCGCTTGAGCTTCCGCAACTGCTGCTTGAGGCTTGCAATGTTATCCTCAAGCACCTTGATGGCGGGATTGGTGATACCGGCTTCCTCATACTCGTCAGCCTCGCTATCATTATCAGAGGCGCCAGGAGGAGGGGTGGGGACAGGAACCGGCTTCTCCAACCACCTTCTATCAAACAAGTTCTCGAGGCGATGACCCAGCAAATTTACGGGCGTGCCCTCGGGGTTGAACACATAACAGTTTTGGAGCATCAGCCTAAAGTCAGACTCGAAATCTTCGGCGCCCTGGTAAAGGCCGTCATTAAGTTTCTGTGACATGGTGCTCAAGTCCATGGGCTCCTTGATAATTTCGTGATAGTGGGGAACACCTTGGGCGACTGGGTCCACAGGCTGTAAGAATGGGTACGAGATGCTCTCGTTTTTACGGTTCATGAGTTCCCGAAGAATGGTGCCGCAAAATTTGAGCTCTGCCAGCTGCTTTTTCGTCTTGGGCGGCTGATCCACTACATCGCGGTAAGCAGGAGGGTGTATTGCCCGTTTGGGTCGCCCGTCGGCAGTCATGGAGCTACGACGGATAACTGGCACGCCAGGGGCCTGCAAATGCTGTTTCTCTGCAGCTGTAGCTCCAGGTGTAGCCGCCGCACTGGTACTGACTGGAGGAGAAGCCGAAACTCTTGAGCTGGCGCCGGCCACTGCTCGCGCGGCCACTGGAGGAGCACTGCGGCGACGTTTCGCATCGCTCTCATCGAACGGAGGTGCATTGAGCAGATGCCTCTGGAAAGAAGTGCCGATCGATTTGGCCATCACCGAGATCCCGGCGTCCTCACCATTGAAAATGATACAGTTACCAACGATTCTGTTGAAATCGTCAACAATCTCCTGCACACTGACGTACGTGGCGGCAGTCAGGTTCTTTTCCATGGTTCCCAGGTCCATCGGCTCCTTAATATAAGTGAAATAGTCGGGGACTCCCTGCTTGACGGGATCCACAGGCGCCAGGAACGGAGCAGCGTCTTTGAGGCGTTTGATCGCTTTAATAGCCGATGTAAAGTATTTGAGCTGGTGCTTGGGAAGCTCAGCGCCGGGCTCTTCGGGGTCCAAGTCCTCTGGCTTCTCGAGACGCGCACGCACAGCATCTTTCTTGGCCTTTTCGAGCGGGCTCAAGTTGGCCTCATCAGCTGGTTCCACTGAGGCTTCAGCAGACGCAACGGCAACGTCATTTGAATCTTTGGATTCGTCCTCATCTTCGTCTTTCATTTCAGCGTCAGCATCGGCACCAGCATCAGCATCAGCACCAGCGCCGTCATCGGCTTTTGTTTGAGGCTCACTAGACTCGCTATTATCTGGCGCCGGCGCCTCCTCTTCCTTCAAGGGTTCTGAATCATTATTTTCCTCCTTATTTTCCTCCTCAATGCGTACCCTTTTTATGTCATCTTGTTCATTATCATTAGAGCCTTCAAGCTCATGCTTTTCCAAAGGTTTAGCATCCGACAATGGCGGTGATGGAGGCACCGAAGATGAACCGTCGTCAGCAGCCATTTTCTAATTATGGGGGTGGTGGGTACTTAGGTAATCAAGGGTTTGGGTTTAGTCCTCAAAAACACAATCGCGATTTGGGGGGGTCGTAGGCTTAAGTACTATGCGGTGACGTGCTGAGATTTACGCGGTGTAATTGTCAGACCGATAGCCTGCCACACTCCCGACTTGCGGGTTGCTAGTAGGTTAATAAATAGACCAACAAAGGACGGATTAAACTCCTAAAGAAACCACTTGTATTTATAAAAATGTAATAATTTCAAAACTAATCTGCTCCGCCAATCCATTTCTTTGCACAATTTTGCAAGAGCGGGGTGCAAGTCAAGGTTAGGGAACAAAAAGTTTTCCATGTCTCGTCAAAGGGGGCGCTTTTTTGCGCATCATGTGCTCTCAAGCAAGAGAATATATCAAATAACAAGGAAAATATTGATTCATCACCTCAATAACGAGTCCAAAATATCTTGAAGCGAGTTGGGGGCAGGCAATGGGAGCGGCTCCTGGGCCACCGCTTGCGCCACCGCTTGCGCCATTGTTTCCGGATCGCACATGACTAGATGCTGTGGTGCTAGCGCACGGGCGATTTCTGTTTGATGGTTGTCTAAAAGACTAGAATTGACACAGACTACTAACTTGGGGGGCGGGGTACGCGACCTTAAAACGTCCAATATTGACCCAGCTCCAGCAGGAGCAATCACCAAATCAGCCTCGTGTATGTGTGGCGTAATATCCACCACCCTCGAGAACCCACCGATCTCGGGGCGGTTCCGGCGGGCCACAAGCTGATCAAACTCGCGTTTGGCGAATCCGTACTGGAAATTGAAGCTGGTATAGCCGAGCTTTCCAAGTAAATCAAACAGATCGTCGTCAAACGCGTTCAAAAGCTCCGGGAATGCCACAGTAGCGCCAGTTAATACCAGCACCTTCATCGTTCAAGAGTTTACGTGATGAGCCCGTCACGTGTACCTTCTAGATGTATCCGTAGTTGTATAAAAGTCCAAGAAGCGGGCTAGATTAGATTTTACTCACCACTCACCACTCACCACTCACCCTGCCTGCACCCTGCACCCTAGGACCCACCAGCCACCCATTCACTTTACATCATGTCTCGTACGTTCCAAGTCCGTCCCGGTACTAAACTCGCTGATCCTGATACCGTAGTAATTGCTGGTATCAAGTGCCATGTATACGGTGCCAGCAACATCGATCCATCCCGTCCTGTGGTGCTAGCAATGATCCTCCATCCTCGTACCCTCTCTCAAGACTATTCCCGAGTCATTGCGTCAGAGATTGTGGGAATCAACAACGTCGTCGCTGTTGGGTTCGATCTTCCCAACCACGGTTCCCGCAATATCGACGATAGAGCAAACCAAGACTGGGCAGTCGGCAATCCTACTCATGGCCAGGACCTTGCTTCATGTATTGAGCTAGCAGCCAGTGAGGCCGAGTGCATTGCTCGTTACATCCCCTCTTACTACCCGGCTCTCGAGCGCTCTGCGGCATCTGGTGACCTTTACCGTGTAGTGGTTGGCGCTTCACTTGGAGGCCACATTGCTTGGCGTATTGCTGTAGGTCCCCATGGCCCAATGGGCTCGGGACTTTTCAAGGGCATCGTTCCTATTGTAGGCTGCCCATTTGTGGGTGAAATGCTCCAGAAACGCGTCAAGGATACCGACTCGTTGCCGCTCTCTACTGTACAGAATCTCCAAGATTTCGAGCGCACACGCAAACTTGTGGATTACCCCATGTTTAGAATTTTGGCCCTTTGCGGTGCAAAAGACAAATACGTCCCTCCTAGCTATACTCAAGAGTGGGCATCGTCAAACAAAAACTCGCGCCAAAGGGTCATTATTGACGAGGAAGCAGGTCACTGGACTTCTCCTTTCATGGTTGAGCAGCTTGTTTCGTGGTTTGAGCAGCTTCACGCGGATTACAACCGGGATGTCTCGTTAGATTTGCCCCGGGATAGTGTCCAGGATGCCACCGTTTTGTCCACTGAGCGTCCTTATGATGAGGATAATTAACAGTATGTAGCTGAACAATCAAGCAGTTTATAAACATCCTTGTGGATGGTAGGGGTCTGGTCCCGTTTATGACCGTTTCCCTAGCCTCCACTGCATAGATCGATCTAGTTTTTAATCCAAAGACTAGAAGCTTGTCCAGCTCCACAGCGTCAACGCTACTCGCAATAAATAAATAAATAAATAAATACTAGGCTCTAGGCTCCTCCCCTTTGTTTCTCGTTTCTTTGCTGGTACAAACGGGTTCCATATCGCATCTCCAACCAAATGCATCCCCATGATATCATGCAAAGGCCGGCAAGAAATGTATAGGTACCGCCCAACGTCATCACCTGCTCCATTCTGTCAACTGCAGCCAATCCTGCCGCACACAGCAGACAGCGGGTCAGGTTAACACATGAGGTGGACGCAGCGCTATCATCCGGAAACAAATCCACCAAAATTACCGTAGACGTACCGAGGAAGAACGTCGCACCAAAACTAATGAAACACGTCATAACCACTGGTACATAGTAGCTCACATTAAAGTGCATTGTCCACCCATAAACCAAGGTTGTAGCACTGAAAATGATTGTAGCCCATAGTGTCAGCTCAAGACGCGTTTTGGGGACATTGAGGTCCATGCCGCTTTTGAGCTGCTTGAGCTTGCGCTGGTAGTTCCAGTTCATTGATTTGCCCGCGCTAAAGCTCGCCAACAGAGCACCTACTCCGCTACTAAGGTAGCAGTACCCAACTTTAAGGCTCGAAAAATGAAGCTGTTTGCTCAAATTTGTCGACATGGATGTCAAAACCATGTACCATGTTGTATAAATTAGTGCATTTGGCGTCAATACCAGCAGAACGTCCGGTTGTTTGAGAAGGTATAGCCACCGAAACAGGTTGGTCTTGTGTGGTTTGGGCATCCATTGCTGCTCATACTGCGGGTCTGTGAATGCATACGGAATCCCCTTGACGCTCCGTTTGAGCCATGCATAGGGGCTCTGATTAATTAGGCGTTTGGGGATAACGCTTCCATTGCCGCTGAAATGCCGGTTCGTCTCTGGGATGAGCACGATAATTAGCACCCAGAATAGCGCTGCATGGCACCCCAAGAAATAAAAGGCTGCCCTCCAGCCCCATCTGTGGACTAACGCACCACCAATTAGTGGCCCAAAGCAATTTCCCATTGTTTGGAAGCTTGTGAGCAACGCAGAGATTCCACCACGATTCTTGCGTTCAGTGGTGTCGCCTACAAATGCAGAAAGCAGCGAAACGGTCGTGGCACCGCCAAAAGCTTGTAAAATACGAAGCCCAAACAGCGCCCCATAACTCTCTGCATTGGCCAAGCAAAAGTTCGCGACGATTGCCAAAGCAATGGATGCTAAATAAACAGGCCTACGACCATAACTGTCGCTCAAACCCGCCCAAAACAACGGGCTAATGCCCTGAAAAATCGAGTATATTGTTGCGGTCAAGTTGATGTTTTCTATTGAAACGTCAAAGTACACGCTCAAAACAGGGATCGTGGGGAAAAATGATGGGATCGCCAACGTTGAAATCATCGCTGAACTGCCGATAATAAACACAAACATCGTGAGCTCAAGCTTGGATTTGCCCCATATTGAGGGAGGAAACTCAAAAAGAGATTTAGTGCTCAATTGAGTAGTGGTTTTTTGCGCAGGCTCCATATCTTCTAGGTCCCGGTCCTCTGATAGAGGCTCTATTTTCTCTGGAAGAGTCATAAAGGCACAATCCCCTTAGTCATGGGTACATTCAAAGTGGACCCGCACGTGAGCCCAGAGTCGATGCAAACTTTATATATTTATGTTTGCCAGCTTTGGGGAAATTCCGCATAAAGCGGGCGAGCGACAACTTCATGTGCTGTTTGTGTGAAGAAGAAGTGGTTTATTCAAGCAACAGGCAAGTTATGGTTCCTAAGGTTACTAGGTTTTTATCTTTCGGTTGTTTTATACAGTATTTCGAGTGTTTGTTGGCCGGTAGTTGACATTATCGGCTAAACGTTGTCTTTAGCACCAGTCAAGTGGCATCTTGGATTTGTCATAATGTGGGTCACTAGGAGATGGACCACCTGCATGCACTGCTTATATTCCGAGCATGAACTTATATATAGAACCTCAAGATAATGGGGGCCATATGCATCACTGGTATACCCCCCTAGTTCAAAAGCCCTAGCAGACCGTATTCTGAATTTCAAAGCCAGATTCCACGGTACCTTTACAGACGTTGTAGCCAATAGTTGTGCAGTTTCCTAGTGTACTTGTGGAGCCTCTAGTCGAGCAACGTTTCACTCTTGTTATTTAAATGTCGTAATTAAGCTAGCCCCCTCATTTTTAGGGGTTTCTCGGATTTCCAGGACAATTCAATCCGTTTTAAACCCTCTTGGCTCGGAATTTCAAGAGTAAATCGCGCAGATTTTCTGTCGGCGATCGTCGGTATTATTTTCATGCGTCAACTTAAATCGGGCTGTGCCTCATTTATAGCAGTAAAATGCATCCAGGGTGTATTCCAGGGTTGTATTCCCGAGGGTTAAGAGACCTATAGCTACCTAATAAAGTGCCTAGACAAGGAGACCCCACAACTTCTGATATGTTCGGCTACACGCGTTTATTTCTTGGCAACCTCAATTCATGCAGACCCTCATATCGTCCAGTATCAAACAGTCAAAGGGTAGATTAAGAGTTGAGTAGCGACATTTTTCTATCCAACTAGCTTGAGCATTCATTACTCGAGTTTTATAGTGTTTTTGCTCCTAAAATGCCAGCAACGTCTCCTTCACCCCTCGTGGCATACTGCATTGTGACGTCATTGATATATTTAGAATATAATGCGGATCTGGGGTATATAAGATTGGAATCCCATCCTAGTTTAGCCATCAACATGCAATTCACTCTTCTCTCTATCCTCTCTATCGCCACTGCCCGCGCTATTGTCGCCAACCCTTTCACTCTTGTGACTGTCCACTCTGGTTCTGACGTTCAGTACAAGCAGGTCAAGTTGTCTTCTGACAATAGCATTTCTTTGAACGGTGAGACCCTCGTCACCTTCAACATTGACTCTGAATCCAGATTGTTTGCCAATGGCAACCACGTCTCCCTAGAGTCGGGTGCCCTTAAGGTCACCCCGGATTCTTGGGACGGTGCCAAGTGGTCCGTTGAGGATGGCCATTTGCTGCGTGATGGCCATGACGCTTTTGTTGTTTGCCCCAACATCAACAGCAATATCGACTATGCCCACTACGGTGTTCCCTCCAACTGCGAGAACCCCATTGGCGTTGTGCTCCATGCCAACCCTGGCGAGGCTCAGGTCCCAGCATAAGCATCCCCTCAATTTAGTCATTTCATATAGCTTTCGTTCTAGTCAATATCATCGAAGAAGCCCTCCTGGACTAATGGTGTGTCCATTCGGTGTTTAGCCGATTTAGCTTGAATGCCGGAAGTATAGTTTGCCCTGTGTGGCTATTTTGTTTGAAATTAAGGGTATCAGAGCAGACTTATCGAAGGTGATAAGCAGCTTTCTTCCTTTCGCTTGATCTTTGCAGGACTAGCAGCCTTATACCAATCTTGTTGCAATCGTGCCGCCTCTGCCAAGCTCTCCCAGGGTCTTGAGCCTCAGTTCGGTGCCGGTCGTCTTGCCTGCGTCTCTTCGAGCGGACTCTATATCTTCAAGATTGAACCGAAACCCTCACACATGTACTACTGACCAAGTCTGAGTCTTTACAAGGTAAAAGTACCACTGACTCCATAAGCCTCAGGCAAAGCAGAGACACTTTAATTGATTTCAGCTCACTGTCTCTCAAACTCAATCGAGCCGGTATCTCTTTTCCGTATCGCCATGATTCTGCTTTGGTGTTTGGTGGGCCCGACAGTTGGCCAGAGTACGCACCTCGCAATCACTATGAGCTCCCATAAGCTCTATAGACTCGAACATTCTCACATGTGAACCATCATGTCATGAAACTCTTGAACAGCTGAAACCCATGAGTCTTCATATATGGCATTGTGAAGTATTCTCTCTGAGACCTACTCCTTCAGAGACAACAATGTCTCAATTTCCCTATTTTAGAGAGATTTGTGAGCTGTTTATAGTCCAAAACGCCGTACCTTTTTTTTATTTTTTGTCGTACGCTCAACTTGAGACATAATGTCTGAAATTTGCGGTTATAAGACTTTTCTGTGGAATAGATGGGCTGGATATGATTAAAAATCAGATTAAAAAGCTCTAAACCCTCCGGGATTGGGCCGAAATTTTTTGAAAATTCTAGATTCGGGACTCGGCTTTTCAAATTTTTAAAATTCGCGTTCTCAACCACTAGACTAGTGGTTGGGCGCGTGGGATGTCCGTGCAATTATTACATAATATCCGCGTGGCCTAATGGTTAAGGCGTCGGACTTCTAGTTCGTAAACTGTTAGTTATCCGAAGATTGCGGGTTCGAGTCCCGTCGTGGATGTCCCATTTTTTTTCTTGTTTTTGAACGGGGAATCTAGCTTTTATCACTGGTTTAGCGCGCTTTACTGGTTTGGCACGCTTTTGTCGCACAGTTACCTATTTACTCAGCTACAACATTCCCGTTCCGGCCACAAGTACAACACAACATTGTTTCCATGAATATATACATGCGCGCGCCCTCCCTAAACCATCATTGCTATGAACTTGTTATGGCTATCACTATCTTTAGCTTCGTCTGCGCTTGCATCGTGCTTCATTAGCCCCATCACAACCCACCGCAACCAGTTTATTGATTCCACTAGTCGAAAACCGTTTTATGTTCGAGGGGTTGACTACCAGCCAGGAGGCTCCTCGCGGGATTTTACGACATCGGACCCTCTAAGTGACGCTAATTCGTGTGCAAGAGATGTCCAGCTATTCCAAACTCTCGGGATTAACGCCATTCGAGTTTACAGTGTCAACCCGAATCTTAACCACGACGAGTGTATGACTATGCTGGCCAATGCCGGTATTTACTTGATTCTAGATGTTAATTCTCCACTGCAAGGTCAAAACATTAACCGGTATGAACCATGGACGAGTTATGGTCCAGACTACCTGGGACATGTTTTCCGAGTTATTGAGCAGTTTTCTTGGTATAACAACACAATGGCCTTTTTTATGGGTAACGAGATTGTTAATGATGAGCGTAGTGCGTCTGTTGCGCCCAATTTCATCAGAGCCGTCACGCGGGATTTAAAGGACTACATTCGCCTCAACAGTCCACGGTTTATCCCCGTTGGGTACTCTGCTGCAGACGATCTCAGGTACCGGATGGATCTCAGTCACTATCTTACTTGCGGATCTCCCGAATCAGCGGTGGATTTCTATGGAGTAAACTCGTACCAATGGTGCGGCGAGCAGACATTCCAAACTAGCGGGTACGATCAACTAGTACGCGACCATAGTCAGTTGCCGGTACCAGTTTTCCTCAGCGAGTTTGGGTGCAACATTGTGCAGCCGCGTATTTTCCAAGAAATTGAAGCAATCTACAGCAACATGATGATTCCTTCGTTTAGCGGCGGCTTGGTCTATGAGTTTACAGAGGAGCCCAACAACTATGGGTTGGTCAAGCTCGATTCGCTAGGTAATGTGCGCTTACTGGAGGATTTTTGGGCACTCGCTGAGAAGTTCCGTACTACAACCATTGCTGATGGACCGCCAGTAAAGGAGGATATCTCCCCACCTCATCGCCCCGCATGCCAAAACGAGTACGAGAATTTGGTACCCATTAGCCCTACGCTGGCCAAAATCGTCGACTCATTCGGCACTGATATGATTCGCAATGGGGTCAATGTACAGCGCGGGCGGCTGCTAACTGAAATGGGGACCCGTCAGACTACGTTCAAGATATTCCACAATGATGGCAGGGAGTGGACCAGTTAGCTTGCTCTGAGGGCTCCTGAGCTTATGTATATTCCCTATGTATTGCTTTATGTATTATATCTATGACCTCAAAGTACCCCCCACAACATTTGGGAAAGCTGACTAGGCTTCATGACTAGCAGTATCGAGGAGCTACTTGACAAGTATGCAAGTGACGACTATGTGGCGCACAGTACCATAGATAGGCACCTTGAGCCTGCAAATGATCTCAATAGTGCTTATAGCAAAAACGTAGAGCTCATGGCGCGGCTTAATGCCGAGAACCAGACACTCAGTGAGGAGATGGGCCGGGCGCTACAAGAGATCCAAAGAAGCGAGAAGCGAGTCAGGTACCAATTTGATCTACTCAAGTCAGACGTACAAAACTTTGAATCTCACCGAGAAACCATCAGCAGTGATCTCAAGGCGAGCCTCCAGAGTGCATTAGCGACGCAGTCCTTGCAGGAGCTTAAACAGCTTGGCGATCGTAAAAAGCACATCACAGAGGTGCAGAGGTTACTTGAGAGGGCAAAGGAAGGCTCCACTGATAGCGAGGATATCAAGACCGTTTTACAGGGGGTTCACAAGTGAGCTGGAAGCGAGGATATCAAGACAGGGGTTCACAGGTGAGCTGGAAGGCTCCACTGCTCGGATATCAAGACAGGGGTTTACAAGTGATCATAAGAATACATATGCATTTATAAATATTTAGCGCTAGTGTGCGGTGGCACTGGCACGTCTAAAAGTATCCATTCGGACTGTTTGGCGCTTTGTCGTAGTTGGGGAAGTGGGCTTCTTTGTGGGTATCAAAACTACATCCTCGGTGCTTTGGGTATTAATCCGACGGTGGTAATATGCAAGCGAAGAGGACAAATCACGATCTTTAACCTCATGCAGGTTATAGTCACTTGGTGATGGAGTAATAGTGGCAGACTCACGCTCACAGGTACTTTCAGTCTCTGAGCCAACGGAATACGAGTTGTTGGTGGGCGACATGGGAGCAGTAATGTTGCGACAGGTTTCCTGTGGCTCACAAACTGGCTGTGCGATTCCTCCCGAGGCCAGCTCAGGTCTAAACTGGCCGAATTTACCGTTACGATCAAAGATAGTACGTGATCGGACATACGGGTCCAATTGCCAGTAGTTGTGTTTGAGCTGGTCGAGCAAGAAACGCCGCTCGTGTTCAAGACCAGCAAGCCGTACAGGATTTGTCTGGGTGATCCACTCCTCAGTAGTTGACTCGAGCCGTTTGAGAATTGAGAGACGTTGCTGCTTGAGGCGGCTGGCGGTTTCAGCGTCACGCATGGGGGCATCGTCCTCATAGCGGGGAGGGATCCACTCGTACTGATGCTTTGAATGACCACCCAATGCAGCGGGCAGTTGTGAAGCAGGAATCATCGCCAAGAGTTCATCATTGGTATCAATGAATTTGACGCGGTCAACGATGCAAGGATCAAACCATGGTTTCAGGATACTGTATGCGGCACGAAACACGCGAGGAGCCTTGTAGACAAACAGTTTAATCATCATCATTGGGTACAAGGTATTGAATTTCTCAATGATAAATCTCGCAATCTTGTAGTCCATGTTTTTGGACTTGAATCCTTGCATGTCAAAGATAATGATGCAACCGTCCGTGGTATCCTGCATGGACAAGAACGTTTGTTCAAACATGAAAAGCGAAAACTGCTCGAGGTCGCGGGTCGATTGGGCCTTGGCCAAATGGCGTCTCGCAGTCAAAATATTGATTGGGCGGCCCATCTTATCCTGGCCAACAAGGGTACGCTTACCCACCTCAAACTGTTTCATGTATCGCTCGTTGGGTTCATTGAAAACGTAATAGCTCTCACCCCTGCGCAGGAGTTCCTCGGTGTCGCATTCAACGATATGCCACGCAATTGTCTCACAAATAGCGCTAATAATCTTGCGGCTGTCTCCCATTTGTCGAACATACCGCAAAACAAACTTATCACTGTTGTCACGGCATAACCACCGATACTTGTCACGACACTGCTCGATGCTGATGTTACGTAACTGCTTGCGGCCTGCAGCCAATAATTTCTCAATGGGTTGGAAACGCTTCGAGTGACTGATTTTTAGATACTTGGGAGTCTTGAACGCCTCGGGAGTCTCAAACTCGTCATTGTCGGGCACTGATGACTCCTGGTGCGCCGTTGTGGGCTGAGTATTCACCGTCAAATCAACCGGAATGATCTCCAAGATCATGTATATAGTGGCATAGATGAGCTTGACCTGTGCCAACTCGATGTCTGTAGCTGTACGCGACCATTCCATTTTGTCGAGCGCCAGAAATGCTAATTAGCATTGCGATGGATGCATATATATATTTTCTGTGGAGATCTAATGCACCGTTACGCATGGACGCGCATGAACCCTGCTCATGTGCATTGGTTTACACATACATTTATTACATGTGCCACATCATATAATATTAAAGTGTTTTAAAGTAGAGTGTGATTTGTAGTGAAAAAAAAAGACTAAAGAAGACTAAAGGTACGTTACGGTACGTTACGGTACATATACCAATCCCATTTCCCCCGCATATCTTGCATTTTCTCCTCTGCTACCGTCCTCTCCTTACCTCGCTTGCGTGCACGCTCTCATCCAGCCTCCTTGACCCCTCTCGCGGTATCCTTTTTCGCTCATATTGTATTGTTGGCGTGTCAACCGGTGGTACCTGCTTGATAACGTTATCATCAAACCTAATTCAAGATCCCGATATCCCTGCTACTAAAACGGTCTCAGCTCTCAAACGTTCTTACAAGGCCCCGTGCTTCAGCACTAAAGTCTCACCGTCATTTCTTCTTACGAGCTGATTTGTGTTGCATCATGCAATGCACGGCTTTGGATGCATCTACATGCCAAAATCCTAACGTAAGCGAGTTAGTTACCGGCCTCTGTCTAATTAGATTTTAGATCACGCGGGCAAAGATACTGAGCGGTATCAATACTCACATGTAACTTTAACCCCTTGCTCAACAGTTTAAATTGTATGAAACACTCGCCTAAGCGTATGCCACAGGCCAGCTTGGAAAATGCCCACTCTACATATACACCTTGCCCTAAGCGAATGCGGAGCGTAACAAAGAATGGGCCCATGGTAATTCCCGCTTAGGCTAAATTAGTCGATAAATATGTAGTGCAACGCATAACTATAGCTATCTTATTCCGGGGCCAACAGTGCGGCCGGCCTTACCCGTTGGCGTCGTGGAGCATTTGGCGTCAACCGGAACATTAAGGTTAATCCCCTTAGAGGGTATGCATGCATTCTGTATGGGTGTATGTTTAATTCTCGTAAGCAGGACACTTTTTGTCCATTTTAGTTGACAATCGCGAAAGATGTGCGGGTAGCAGACAAAAGCTGATTCTAGAGATGTGCATATTATCTCGCTACGAAATTTACGTGTCGATCCCTAAAAATATTCACTTTTACAGAGTAAAGTGCCTCCTCTTGGCGTCACCACATGACCCCTGGAGCTCTCGCCGCAGCAACTTCCAGACAAAGATCCAATTTCAGATCGATCAGTCTCTGAGAATTTAATCTAAACCACAAGGCGGATATAGATAGGGTTCATAAACTAAAGAGGATCGACGATAGCATGAGAAAATCAGTTCACTTTTTGTGATATAGTTTAATACTTTTTTTATACTTGCTATCGAGATTAGAGCACGTCAAAGATTAGAGCACAAAGTACTTGAATAAATATTCCTGAGCTTGTGGGAGGTCCCCACTGGGGGGTGGTCCCCACTGAGGGGTGGTCCCCACGAGGTCCCCATTAGTAGACATCATCGCCAAGAATCAGCTCAAGTCCATAAATAAATAGCGTGAGAAATATGTTAGCCCATCCCCAAAATTGCCAGGACTGTCGTGAGTTCATCCAAACATTTTGAAGGGTGAGCAGCCCCCAAAACGGTTGGTCCTGGGCGTTCTTTGCCAGGTGCACGATTCCACCAAAGTGTTGCATCAAGAGATGAGCATAGACGGAAATAATTAGGCAAGGAGAATAAGAGTACACCAGGAACAGAAGCGGGTGCTGGGTCAGTGAGATCCGTTGGTGACGGGGGTGTCGAATACTGGGGATGATTCGCATCGCGAGCATAAACGCACCTACTCTGACCACAAACGAGAGCAAAACTGAAGGGGTGATTGCGCTGACTGCAACCAAAAAGAAGTCTGCAATTGCCCGAACACCGGTGGGGGTCACCTTGGCCACAGAGCTCAAGAGACTATAGTAACCATCGAGTATAACCGGTGGTAGTGGGGGCATGGTCTGGTCAAACTTGAACGCTAGGGTAGAGGCAGGCGGAGTTTGCGTTTGGGGTAGCAACTTGGACATAAAGGGGACCAGGGAGGTGATTGTTTGCTTTGCGGTGTCGGTCTGGCGTTCGGCTCCGTCATAAAAGGGAAACAAAGAGGAGGAAGCGTTACTAGACTGGAAATCGGTAAACGTAACGTACATGACATACACCACATATGCAAACAGGAGCGAGCTCTCCATGGCACTGCCCTTTTTACTGACAATGCCCCCAATTCCAAGAAAGGCCGTAAGGGTGAGGGCTGACCCAATCAAAGTAGCACTCACAGAGTCAAGCGCAGTAGGAATTGTGTAGATTCGCAGCAAGAAGAACATCACAACCGCGATATTAATGGCACTAAACGTGATCTGCACGAGCATAAAGGACTCGCTCTGGCGGGCCAAGTATTTCCAGAGTTTACCCCACGCCTGGATAGTTATGAGCACGCAAAAGCCCTCCAGCAAGAAAAACACCCCCGTGGCGTTGTGGAGCATGATTTTGAGCGGTTGCAGCCACGCCATATCGGCCTTGTTGTCACATACGTGGAGCTGGACGATTAAAAGACCGGGAAGAATGAAGATCTGGCCCGTGTAAAGAACGAATCCCAAAAATTTGAGAAATTTGAGCTTCGTGCGGCCCAAGAGCGTGCGGATTGTGACCATTGACGCGTAATACATAATCAAGAGGAATGCAAACGCGATCCCGCAATCTTCACATACATCAAAGGCAATAGGTATTTCAAGTAATACAAGCAACGCGTAAACAACCTGGAGGGTGATCAGGGCGCTCTTTCGCGCTACAACAGAGACCCCCATTTCGGTGTGGAAGAAAGATTAGTCAAGCCGGAGATGACGCCACCAAAGCCCACCAAAGCGCCACTAGGACCCACAAACGTGCATATAAGAGTTGAAGAAAAGAAAAAAAAAAACCTCCCCTAAAAAAAAAAAAAATCATAGGATAAGCACTGAAATTTTAAAAACACCCCTCAATGAAACGGAGCTTGGAAGATGGGCCTAAAGCCTATAATGCACTGCTCACTCTTTTAGATTCTAGTAATGGAAAGCGCAAGAAAACAACCAGTGAACATCGCGAGATCCAGGGGGTAGCTCCCAGTGGATCCATCGAGGAGTTTATTCAAGAAGATGAGCAAGAAGACGAGCAAGAGGAAGAGCAAGAGGAAATTAATGTCGAAGATGACAACGAAGGAGACTCCAAAGATCCCTTTGAGAGCCATTTTGCTGCTCCGCCCGCACAAGTGCTCGAGACTGTGGACCCCAAGTTTAGCTCCGAGAAATGGCCGCTCAACCTGTCTCCAAAATCTATCATGTCTGTGCCAACACCTCCAGTATTTGAGTCTGTGGGCCCCAAACCCTCTAAATTGAGCTCCCTTAAACTCAAGTACCGTCTTGAAGTTCCCTGGAAAAAACAAAATGACGATGGATTAACACCTTTGCAAGCACAGCTAGCAACTCCTATTTTCAACTACAACGATGTTCTCTTTTCTCAAAGGGATCTCGGCAATGCTAAAGAGATACGGGAGCTGGCAATCTTGCACCTTCTCAACCATGTGTTCAAGACTCGCGATAGGGTGATAAAAAATAACCATAAACTCGCGCAATCCGAGGATCCGGACCTTGAATTCAAGGACCAAGGGTTTACACGCCCCAAAGTGCTGGTGCTACTGCCGATGCGCAATTCAGCAGTGGAGTTTGTGGATGCACTGCTAAAGATCAGTGGCCTGGCCCAGTGCGAGAACAAAAAGCGGTTCATGGATAGTTTTGGGGGCAAAAGCGAACCGATGCCGCATAAGCCTCGTGATTTCCAAAGCACATTTGCCGGCAACACAAACGATTTGTTTTGCTTGGGCCTCAAGTTCACGCGCCAGGCCGTCAAGCTCTACTCGAGCTTTTACAATAGCGATATCATCATTGCGTCGCCATTGGGCCTCAGACTTATTGTTGCTGGCGATAAACGTGCCGCCGATTACGATTTCCTCTCTTCTATCGAGGTGGTTTACATGGATCAGGTGGAGTCGATGCAGATGCAATCATGGGAAAACATGACGATTATCGCAAAACACCTGAACCTTATGCCTAAACAAAGCCATGACTGTGATTTTAGCCGTATCAGACCATGGTATCTCGACAATAAAGCCCAGTTTTTGCGGCAAACAATCATGGTGAGCTCGTACCTTACTCCAGAAATGCAGTCGGTGTTTTCACGGTACTGCCATAATGTCCAGGGAAAACTTAAATGCAAAGCGGATTACCCTGGTGTTTTAGGACGTAAGGGTGCTCCAATTCGCCAGTACTGCCTTCGTATTGATTGCCCTCAATACTCCAAGGATAGCGACGCGAGATTCAATCATTTCACCACTGTGGTGCTTCCAAGGCTACTGAGAGGCGCCCAATCAGAGGGTACGTTTGTGTTTATTCCTAATTATACCGATTTTGTGCGCGTCCGCAACTACATGGACAAAAATGACATGAGCTTTGCTACCCTGAGCGAGTACACGAGCACCTCGCAATTATCTCGAGGCCGTACCTATTTTGCTGATGGAAGACTCAAGATGATGCTCTATACGCAACGTTTACATTATTTCAGACGCTATTCAATCAAGGGATGCAAGCACATTATCTTTTACGGCCTCCCTGATGACTCCCAGTTTTATACCGAGATTGTTGGGTTCTTGACGCGTACCGCCCTTGAGCAACAGATGGACCCTGATATGCTTAAAGTAGAGATTCTATTTACTAAATGGGATACCCTCAAACTCGAGCGGGTGGTTGGAACCAGCAGAGTTGGCAAACTCATCACCGGGGTTAACGACAGCTACGAGTTTAGCTAAAGGGGGGGGGGTGAAAAATTAAATAACTGCATCTAATTAGCATCTAAATAAGCATTTTCACTGCCATAATCACGCAGCATATCGACACATACGGGCTTAATCGTTCGCCTACTCGTGCAGCTTTGAAGCCTACTCCCATGGGCCCGTTCTTGCGCTGGTCAATGAGGCGGGGGAACATTGCTCTCAAATATGTGAATGTGCAGACAACCAAAAGGATAACCAGCAGCAAAGACTCGAAATTAAAGATCGCTGCCATGCTGACAAAGGATGGATAGCGCCGACATAGCGCTTTCAGACCCCTCAAAATGTATAAATACGCTACTAGCGGGCTGGGTGTGCTCTACGCTACGCTAGAGCCGCGCTTTACGACCTTCAATGTATTTAGAAAAGTTCAAAATGTATAAATACCCTAGAAGCGCGCTATCTCTTTGCGTGCTGAGATTGTTCATTTATTTGTATCCTTTCCACCGGTACATGCTTTCTCTTACCACCTACTAGCCCCATTAGAAACTCGTGAAGCTCTTTGGCTGCCTTTGGATCGAATTTCCTGTACACCTTGGCAAGTTGTTTTACCAGCGGCACTGTGACGATTTCATGGTACAGAGAGACATCACAGATATAGTAAACAAGAGTATCCAGCTCATTTACAGTCCATTGGTTGCCTGGAGCTCCAAATTTGGCCAGGATTTTGTGGATGGCATAAACCTGTGGGTAGCATCCATGGTTGGCCATTTGCACGAGCGTCCGCTGGATCTTGGGAAAGTTCTCTGTCCGCGTGAAATGGGTCAAAAACAGCATAAAGAGACCCCTATCCGCAACCAAAGGCAACTCTCGAGCACGTGTACCGATCGCACGCATGTCTTCAAGTACCTGGTACATGGTTTGGACCCGCGCATGGTCATGGGGACCCAAAGGCTCGAGCAAAGTATTCTTATGATCGGCACAAACTCGCGCTAAAAAGTCTTCAGCAACTTGGCTGTTTTCTGCCCGTAGCTGAGTATCCAAGATACTGGCGACGAGGGAGTTGTTGAGGGTGCTCATTTGCAAAGCGCGCCGGACGGTCATTTTGTCGGCCTTGAGGAGCTGCCGGTACATTTTAGAGCTGTAGCGGGACATCTCCTGCTGCACGAAATCCTCGAGCATCGACATATCAAGCCGGAGCCCCACCTGGAGCAGGATTTCAAGGGTCGGCCGGTCGCTGGTTTTGGTAAAGTGGCTGTGCCATGAGATCATTTTCTCGCTTATCCGGGCGCGACGAG
Organism: Wickerhamiella occidentalis; assembly: GCA_030582035.1. NCBI lineage: Eukaryota > Fungi > Ascomycota > Dipodascomycetes > Dipodascales > Trichomonascaceae > Wickerhamiella > Wickerhamiella occidentalis. The sequence goes on from JAKTWN010000040.1 coordinate 40,119, forward strand.
CACTGATCTCGCTCAGGTCATCCATGTTGTCGCAATGGCTCAGATACAATAAATAAAACGCTCGCTCACGAGACGTCACGGTATAGTCGCAGGCAATCATGTCGTCAATTACTTGCATAAAGAGATTACCGCTGCTAACGGGATGCGAATGTCTCAAACTCAATAAAATCTGCATCAAGTCGTCCAAAACCTGCGGATCAATGTGTTTGGGCTGTGGTGATGGCAGTGAAGAGTATGCTTCGCCAATAGCTACCGGGTCTGGGCGTCGGTCATAGATGCTGGTCAGTAGCTTATTGTAAAGTTTGGGTGCTGGCTCGTAAAATCGTGTTTTAAGGCGAGCTTGCCGTTGTTTGTACACAGGCGAACGGTCCTTGAACATCAAAACAAACAATTCACTGCGGATTATGTTGGATCGACGGCCACGTTTATGGGGCCAAATTTGCAGTCGAGGGTGATCCTTGAATGCTTGCTCCAGCTCTTGCTCATAGTGGTTCTCGAGTAAAGTCTGGTTTTGTTTGAGTTCTTGGTAGCAAATCTGGGTCAACTCATGGGCCAAGTTCACGGTGAAAAACTTTTTAGGAGGGTTCCAAATTGCTCCAGGAGTCCAATTACCAAACGAGCGGATAAACCTCATGCAAAAGGGTATATTCTTTCGCTTGCGGACCCAGACAAATGGTATAAAGAGGTCTGCTTACATGATGTGAAATTTCAATGAAACTCCAAACTGGTGCTACTCAGGTAGCTACTCGCACAGCCCAGCTTATGCAGGCTAAACGAGTAGGCAAATGGAACAGCGATACTCCTGCTATCCAGGAGCCTATTTGGTTCCGGTCAGTGTTGACCCATGCACCCACCCATGACCTTTTACCCAAGGTGCGAAATCTCGATGCTAAGCCCGAGCCCAAATCCAACGAAAACAAGTTTTTCGCTACTAGAACTCCCCGCGAATTCTCTACAAACCCCAAGCACTTGTACAAACTCGAGAACCTCAAGTTCAAGGAGGACAAGATCCGCAACTTATTCTATTCGACACACCCGTGGGAGCTCGCCCGTCCTCGTTCAATGGTTGAACAAGATGGGGAGACCAGCATAAACCGCGATTGGAGCACTATCGAGCAACCAGGACTTGCACTCTCTGGCGAGTCGGTTGTTCAGCGTACCCTCTACCTCTCAGAGCTGCCAGAGTACAAGAATAACCTCCACGATGCTTACTCCAAAGCAGTCTCGGAGTTTGTGCTCTTGAGAATCCGTCAGCATGCTGAATGCGAGGTGGCCGCAGAGGAGGCTGCGATGTTTGGAGCAGTCATTGACCAGAGTGCTCTCCAATACGGCTTTGAAAGAGAACAAAAGATTATTGATGAGTATGCTGTTGAAGCATTAGAGGCTTCCAAAGCACTTGAAGGTCAGCAGGCCAGCCGCAATAACCAGGTAAATGAGGACGCCGAACAACCCACTTTTGATGAAGAGCCTAAACCCGAATAATGTATATAGTTGAGCATGTGTGTGATTAGCTTGAGCTGATCAGGCCAGGGACCGGCCAGGGGTCGGCCAGGGGTCGGCCAGGGGCCCAGCTATAGTCTGCACCAGGTCTGACCCTTAGTGACATCCTACCTATCCTATGTGATCTATGAGACCCTTGACCAGTCACCAGTTTATTATGAGCAATGAGTTCAAGAAAAGAGCTCAAGCTTCCGCGGTTTATAGATAATTGAGCGGTTATTGAAGCCGGTAAATACGCGCAGCTGGCTGCTAAATTGGGTGTGGACGGGGATCACCAAAAATAGTCAAACAATTAGCCTGAAATGGAAAATAACTAGAATACACTACCAAACTCACAATCAAGTCCAATTAAACCATGAGGGGTCTAGCTTAGAGTACATAAAATCGATTTTAATGATCCGCACTCGAGCCAAAATAATATACCCTAATGAAAATACCTCAAAATCTCGTAAATACCAGGTATTTACAAATAATCAATGTAGATAGACAAAAATGTAGATAGACAGATAGTATGTTCTTTGACGTCGACTCAATAAAACCTAGTGAGTAGATTTAAATAAAACCACCGAGCAAGCAGACATTTTCCGCGTCACATTGTAGTCCTTTGCTATATTTGTGCACATCGCTCACCCGCAATATTCCCCCTGATACTATCTTTAGATGCATGCATAATGCATCGCATGACGTCACTTGAAATACGCCGATACCCCAAGATATAAAAGGAACGAAACTTTCCTCATCTTAGCCATCAACATGCAATTCTCTACTCTCTTCTCCCTTACTGCTCTCGCCGCTGCTGCTGCCGACGCTGGCACCTTTAGCCTCATCACCATCCACTCTGGTTCTGATGTTCAGTACCAGACCGTCAAGTTGGCTTCTGATGGCAATCTCTCCTTGAACGGTGAAACCGACGTCTCCTTTAGCATTGACTCGGACGGCTTCCTGTATGCCAACGGCGACCACGTTGATCTCAACAGTGGTGCTATTCAGGTCAACAAGGTTTCCTGGAGCGGTGGAAAGTGGTCCAACAAGGATGGCCACTTGGCTCTCGAGGACTCTGACTCTTTTGTTGTGTGCCCCAACATCAACAGCAACATCATGTACGCCAAATACGGCACTCCCTCCAACTGCCAGAACCCCATTGGCGTTGCTCTCCGTATCGTCTAAGTAGCCTAGTATTAGCGTATTAGATACTTGGTAGTTAAGCTTTCGCTTCGAGTGTTTTGTGTGTATGTGTTGGCTTCGAGAATGGGCCGTCAGCTTGGGTCCGCAGTAGTCACGAATCGTCAATTCATACTGGAAGTCGAGCATATTCAAGTTGACTAGTTCTTTCAATTCATAGCTCGTATCTACCATGACTATGGGGACCATTCACTACCAAACAAGTGGAGCGACACAGCACTCATCAACTGTCGCATCATAGCACAACTATGGTACTCGCGCTGTTACCCACGCTGTCTGCACCATTCATTCCAACCCTTGGCCTGATCTTCGTGGCCGCCTCATAACTCGGCTATGCACCAAGTCAAGTATGCATAAGCATGCTCCTGAACCAAGTAATACTCTTATAGATTCAGTCATTAGTTATCAGCTAAGTTATTTAATACAAAGCTTGAGTAGTATGTGGGTTAACTAAACAATTAAATTATGCTTATACGACGGCAGAAGCGTTCTTGGCAACAGCGGGCCAGAGATCAGAGCACTCCTTGGTAACGGGACCAGTGATGGCAGAACCCTTCATCTCACCCTTGGGGTTGACAATGACGCCGGCGTTGTCCTCAAAGTAGAGGAAGACACCGTCTCTACGGCGCCAGGGCTTGCTCTGGCGGAGGACGATGGCGGGCATGACCTTCTTACGAAGCTCAGGCTTACCCTTCTTGACGGTAGCCATGACCATATCACCAGGGCCAGCAGCAGGAAGACGGTTAAGACGACCGCCAATGTGCTTAACGGAGATGATGTAGAGGTTACGGGCACCAGTGTTATCGGCGCAGTTCATAATGGCACCGACGGGGAGACCGAGAGAGACACGGAACTTGGATCCGGTTTGGGTCTTTTTACTCATGATGGATAGTGAATTTCCAACGCGGGATGAGTGGTGAGTGGGATTTAGGGGGTGGCGAGCCCTAGCTTGCTGAGTAAGAGAGGCGAGCTCAGCGGTCGGTCCCCCTCCCCACACCGCCCCCTCAAGACCCACCACAGATCCTGCTAACCTAAGACCCCACTACAGACCCTCTACCACCCCTCTACTCTCATAAGCAGCTTTCCTTCTCTCATGAGTACAAAGCCAAAGCGGCAATCCGTTTCTAAACCGAAAAGTCGGCCTCGCGCAGGGCAAGAAATTGATCTTGACAGGCACTGCGGTGTACCTCTTGCTACAGGTGGACTCTGTGGCCGCAGTCTCACGTGCAAGACCCACGCGATGGGTGCAAAACGCGCCGTCAAGGGTCGTTCACAGCCTTATGACGCGCTTTTAGCGATGCATCACCAAAAGAAAACGGTCAAGCAGGCGCAAATATCCACAATCGCTCAGCGAGAAGAAGAGGAAGAGGAGGATGATGGGCGCGTCCTCACAGACCAAGAAGAGGTTCAGCTGGTGCTTCGCGGGGTTTTCCAGTCGCAGCCAGAGCCGCTACACACGAGAACAGTCATGCCAACGCGTCACCGTAATCAGTTTATCCAAATGCGCGAGCTATTTTTCTCTTCGGTTACGCGTCTTCCTCAGGGTGAGGCTGGGCTCATGTCGGGGGCAATTTTGGGAAGAACCATTGTTTACGATCCCGATAGTGGTCAGCAGACCACGAGACCGAGCAGAATATATGCAGAGCGTATGAAACAAGCTGCTGCGAGGGGAGGTAGTTGATGTACTGCTGTTCCAACGGAACCCTTCCCCACTCTATCTCGCCCGACCTATTTATTCCTATTTATTTGCTTTTAAATAATTATCCTGATACCACCTGAGCTCATCAATACTCTCCAAAATATCAGCCCTCGCAGTGTGCGCTTTTTTCTTTTCCGGTTGTGAAGCCAACAGCTTTGGATTGTGCCGCTTGCAGACTTCCTTGATACTGCTGACATCAATTATCCGATAAAACAGGTAATCCACCACTTTGGGCATCTCCCGCATCATAAACGCCCGGTCCATGTGCACAGTATTGCCTGCAAGCACTGCTTTACCCTTGGGAACGTACATTCCCAGGTACTCGAGCAGTTCCTGCTCCACTTGTGCCAGAGTATGTGTTGACTCGACTACTTTGGCCCACAACCCGCTGGCTTTATGATGTTCCAGGCACCACTCGTTCATTTGCTCTAACCGTGATTCAGGGGTGTGGATAACTCGCTCAAACCCTTTTTCATCGATGATGTTGAGATTATCGTCAGTCAACAAGACACAAATCTCGATGATTGTGTCATTAAAGACATCCAGCCCGGTCATTTCACAGTCGATCCATACAAGCATGTGTAAGCAGGACCCACCTCATTTGCCGCATCAACTAAGCGGATGCACATGCGTATGTATTTGTCGCAGGGACTACAACATTGGAAAACAAAAACATGTGACTACCACACCTCCTCTATAAAGCCTTGCCCCTCTTTCACATTTATCCTCGTCACATACATGGTCCATCTCTCTGAAATGTGCGAGAACGAGAATTGCATCAAACTAGCAATCAAAATTGAAGCGCTCACTCTTGAGCTACAGAACTGCTGTGAGCAGAAAGCATGGCTTGAGAGCCAAACCCCCAAACTCGAGAAACAGGTGCGAGAGCTCAAAATAAATGCAGCAGAAAAGGAGCACGCAGCTCTCAGTGTGCGTCGTAAATTTGCTGAGCTAGAAAAGAAAATGGACGCAGATAGGCGTGCTTCGCAGCACCAATTGAAGAAACTGGACAAGAGTAGCAAAGACAGGGATCGCACGATCGAAGAGCTCAATGCCGCGCTCCGCATATCTCCCAAACGTAAACCATCCTTGGATACAGAGCCCATAAACAAGCCCATGTTTACCAAGAATTACGAAAATGGAGTGCTCTCCTTTGATTTACCAGAATGTCAAGAACTTCAAAACAGAGCCGAGTTGAAGTTTGCAAAGCTAAAGGATAATACCCAAGAGGAAAAGCGCATTGAAGCAGTCTGTACAAAGCTATCACGGTTTTTGGGCGGATCAATGCCATCATCAACCGGGGTGTCCCAGCTTGAGTCGATCGTCTACGAGATTTCGAGTAAAGACGGCGATCTAGTGTCCCATTCCAAGGCTAAAGATATGGAAAATGAGGTACGGTCACTAAGAAGCAGGTGCGGAATTCTAGAGGATCTGTTGAATGCAAGTGAGAGCATCTCTGACACCCTAAGTGATGCAACGAAAGATTCGGCCGTCTGGCTGGCTAAAAAGCTTTAAATATAGTCTGGTTTTTTCATATAAATTATGTGTTTTGCTACAATCCGAGTTAAAACAAATCACTCAGCTCTAATTTAGGGGCAATGTTCATAGCCATGAGTTCTTGGAATAATAACTTTGCAGCATAAGGAATCTGCATGCGTACTAAATGCTCCTTACTAGAGCACACGGTACACCAATCATGAGCACCCATGAGGCCACATCCTTGGCAAACATCCACATCAAAGACATCAGAGCTAAGCATAAGACGCTCAAGTAACAGTTGCGAGGCACCATAAGCAATAACACAGTCACGCTCCATTTCTCCCAAACGCAAACCACCATCTCTGGAACGACCCTCTGTAGGTTGGCGGGTCAAGACAGTACGAGGTCCTCTAGCACGCGCATGCATTTTGTCCATGACCATGTGTTTAAGTTTTTGGTAGTAGATGGGCCCGAAAAAGATGTATGCCTCGAGGGGTTCGCCAGTAATACCACTATAAAGCATGTCTTTGCCGCTGTAATTGTAGCCATGCTCGACCAAGATTTGCGACATTTCCGAGAGCTTTGAGCCACCAAAGCATGTTCCGTACTTTAGTTTGCCGTCCAAAAGACCTGCTTTACCACTAACAAGCTCAATCATTTTACCAACCGTCATACGACTGGGGAAACCATGGGGGTTCATGATGATATCAGGCGAGATTCCATCATCACTAAAGGGCATATCTTCTTGCTGTACAATAATACCACAAACACCCTTTTGACCGTGACGAGAACTGAACTTATCACCAAGCTCCGGGCGACGAGTTTGCCGCAACAACACCTTGACGAGAGGCTGGTCACTTTCACTGGCACTGAGCAAGATCTTGTCGACATATGATGCCTCTGGGGCTTTGTACATGAGAGGCGACTCGCGGAACTCAACAACTCCACCCTGGCGCTCCACTGGATTACCGTTTTCGTCGCTGTTGATGGGCACGCTCTTGTTCACGTAGACTTGTCCGCTATCGAGTTTGGAGCCCACTTCAGCCAAACCATCGGGACCCAGGGCTTTATGCTGCCACACAGCGCGGACTTCCGACTTGGAAGTTCCATCATTATCCTTCACTTGGAATGTATCATACTTGATACCATCAAGACGGTCCGAGGTCTGATTGCCATATCGTTTGAGCACAGCAGTGGCCTTCTTCATGGTCTGACAGCGACCGAATCCGCGGTCCAGCGATGATTTGTTCAAAACGAGCGCATCTTCAATATCATAACCAGAATAACTCATAACGGCAACCATAGCGTTCTGACCAGCCGGTAGCTTATCATAGTTGATCAATTCAATAGTTTTAGTCTTGACCATAGGCTGCTGAGGATAAACCATGAGGTAAAGTAGCGTGTCGATACGGCTAAACTGGTTATAGGCAATTGCACCAATTGCTTGTTTACCCATGGCACACTGATAAGTGTTACGAGGACTCTGGTTGTGGTGAGGGTATGGAATTAGGCCAGCAACTGCACCGAGAATGGTAAAGGGCTCAATTTCAAGGTGAGTGTGTTGTTCAGTGACATCCTTGTCGTACAGGGCAATAAAAGCGTCATTCTCTTCGTTACAGTCCACGTACTCTACGAGTCCTTCTTTAAGGAAAACATCGAAATCCCATTCACCGTCAACGAGCTTTTTCAAATGTTCAGCAGTCACGAGGGATCTGCCGTCTTTGAGAATGATGAGCGGGCGACAAATACGGCCTCCGTCAGTAGCCACCTGAATGGCTGCTTGATGGAAGTTGCAATAAATACTAATGAATTCCGAGATCTGGCCTCGCCGACGAAGCCCCCGGAAATTCGTCACAAATGTCTCGGGGTGCGAAGTCACACCAATGGGTGTACCATTTAGGTAAATGCAAAAAACACCTTCAGCGTGGAACGATGAGGCGTCGACAAGGTTGATATCTTCCATTCCAAGCAAGAAGCATTTCTCCAAGATTGGTTCTTCTTCAAAATCAGTGGTAATATGCGTCATGAGCGCCAGATTTTTCACTAAACCACAGGCTTCACCTTCAGGCGTGTCTGCGGTACAAAGCATACCAAACTGCGAGGGCTGTAAAGCACGAGGGCCAGATACTTTACGAGACTTTTCGAATTGCGAGGATATACGCGTCATCATACCCAGAGCACTGATAAATGAAAGCCGGCTCAAAACATGGGTAACACCCGCACGCTCCATTTTGAACCGCTTGAGGGTCCAGTTACCGGTAGATATGGCACGGTTCATACCCATTGTGATGTTGGATGAGTGAATTGTGATAGACAAGAGCGCATCAAACTCATTTGTGCGCGCTGGTTTCTTGAGCACCTTATCGATATTGGCCTTGAAATCCGAGTTGAACTTCTTGAAAAGATCCTCGAAAAGAAGAGACATGAGCTGGCCCGCCAACTCGAGACGCTTATTACCCACATAATCACGGTCATCGATATTTTCGGGATTATCCATCGCCATCAAGCATCTTCTGGCCATGATGGCGATATAGAGCGCCTTTTCGCGGAAATCAGCTTTGGAGACATCCACACTAATGTGACCGACAATTAAATTAGCGATAGCTTCGAGACCTTCCTGGTAAACCGTGAGTTTGGGAGCATTTGCGCCCTTGCGCATGGTACGGACTTTGGAGCCCAAGTACTCGAGGGCCTGGTTCTGGGTAAAGATTGAGAGCTTTGCACACTCTTCGTGATTTATTTGGAAAAGTTTCTGGTATGTGGAATTAGGACCGCACACGATTTCCATAATCTCGAAATCAGACACAATACCGGCCGCTTTTAAAATCACAACAATGGGCACTTCCTCGGAGATGGAGTTGTGTTTGAGGTAAATTTTACCATTTTTGCTAATAACATAGGTTTTTGATTTACGCTCGTGCGTGGAGGATGTGACAGAGGCCTGGTAGATGTTTTTGCCGATATCTGCCTCCACAAGAATACGGTTTTTAGAGAGCTGTTCCTGGACAAGAATGACTTTTTCAGTACCGTTAACAATAAAGTATCCACCCGGATCTAGCGGGCACTCGCTCATTTCGGCCATTTCAAGCTCATTTTTGTCGGTCAAAATACACTTGGAGGACCGGAGCATAATGGGCATACGGCCAATCTCCAAATCACGGTGCACTACAATTTGGCGACCACGGGTGTACTCGACATCAACAACAATCGGTGCCGCATACGTCAGGTCTCTTAAACGACACTCGTGGGGGGTGATTGTCTGAGTATACGCATTGGCATCCTTACGTTTAGGGGTTCCAACCCGAATATCGAGGTATTTGAGGTAAAAATCAGGGTCCACCTCGCTGAGAATCTTTTGATTCGCCTTGACAATCTTTTTAATATCCGTCTCGACAAAGTAATTAAACGAATCAATGTGCTGCTTAACGAGACCCTTGACCTTGAGGAAAGCTGGCAGCAGGTTCCATTTATCCTCCACAGTATTAATTGGATCAGTGAGCTTTTTGCCCTTGTAGGTTTCCTGGAGAAGGGGCTCAAAGTCCATTATCAAGTTTGTAGTTGGAGGCCTCTGAAAAAAATGGGAATGAGATTTTGGGTCACGTGGTGGGTGGCGAGTGGCGCGGGTGGCTGAAAACACATCGACCAGAGCCGCGACCAGAACCGACCAGAGCCACCAGAGCCGCGTTAGTCATGCCTTAGTAATGCCAAACTCCTCTGCAACTGTCCGGCCGGTGTTCGGCCTCGGGAGATCCTTTCAATTTGCCCGGCTGCGGCCCCAGCACCTGTTTTATACACTACACCTCACACGTAAATAACACTGCATATTCGCTACAGCAAACCTTGTTACTTGAACTTTTTTTGTATTGTGTACCCCACAATTATGCACAAGAGATCCCAAGGTAGCATGTGATTGGAACGTGACCCCAGATTATACTTTGAATACCTCGCATCGGTGAAATTTTGAACCTTGGGAGTTTTATCCCATGTATTGATTAATTCTATTGTTTTAGATGACAGCCGAGGCCCCAACAAGGCTGCACGTACTGGACGCACTACCGCAGCGCCCGATTCGGATAGACTGAAGCGTCGAAATTTGAAGCGTATCTAGACTAAAAACGAGTTTATATCGGTTGAATGCAGCGGTTTGACCCCACCATTGCCCACCGCGTATTACCGAGGCAATCTGCGCCGCCCCGTATCGTATTGCCAGCATCGAGCCGGTCCCAGTGTTGTCTTGCAAGGTATTTTAATCAACACTAAAGTAGTGGGCTTGTCACTCTTCGGCAAACTGTCGAAATGCCACCTCGGCACCCCACACACTCCCCACGTCCAGGGTTAGGCGCGGCACATCTAAATCACATGCCCTTACCCAGCTCTAGATGACGAGTGGGTATAAAATGCCCCGCAAATTCCCCCAAAGGCTCTCTCTTGTACAGACCTACACAACCAAAAAAAATGGATCGTCTTAACAACGTGAACGCACAGCTTAGCACTAACAATGCTGGCGCCAAGGAGAAGCTCCTCGAAAAGAACCCTGATGATGTTGTTATCGTTGGTGCCTACCGTACCGCCATTACCCGCGCCCGCAAAGGTGGTTTCCGTGAGACCGCCAGCGCCGAGATTTTGGCTGGTTTGCTCAAAGCCCTTGTCGAGAAGACCGGTGTCGACCCCAAGTTGATCCAGGATATCGCCGTCGGTAACGTTTGCAACCCCGGTGCTGGTGCCAATGAGCACCGTGCCGCCCAGTTTGTTGCTGGTATCCCCTACACCACCTCTTTTTACGCCGTCAACCGCCAGTGCAGCTCTGGTTTGATCGCCGTCAACGACATTGCCAATGCCATCAAGGCTGGCCAAATCGACATTGGTATCGGTGCTGGTGTTGAGTCCATGTCTTCTCAATACGATGCTGGTAGAATGATGTCTGCCTTCCCCGGTCGTTTTGCCGAGACCGATGCTGGTATGAGCTGCTTGATCCCCATGGGTATCACCAGTGAGAACGTTGCCGAGAAGTACGGTCTTACCCGCAAGGAGTTGGACGAGTTTGCTGCTTCTTCTTTCCAAAAGGCTGAGAAGGCCCAGGCCGCTGGTCTTTTCAAGGAGGAGATTTTGCCCGTTCCCGGTTACTATGAGACTGAGGATGGCGAGACCAAGAGCGAGCTCGTCACTGAAGACGATGGTATCCGCAAGGGCACCACCCCCGAGTCTCTTGGCAAGCTTCGCCCTGCTTTCGCCGCCGAGGGCTCTACTACCGCAGGTAACTCTTCCCAGGTAAGCGATGGTGCTGGCGCTGTCTTGCTTGCTCGCCGTAGCGTTGCCCAGAAGTTGGGTCTCCCCATTGTAGGCAAGTTTGTCCACCTCAAGACTGCCGGTGTCCCCCCTGAGATCATGGGTGTTGGCCCCGCCTACGCCATCCCTGCCGTCCTCAAGGACTGCGGTTTGACTGTTGATGACGTCGATATCTACGAGATCAACGAGGCCTTTGCATCCCAGGCCTTGTACTCTATCCGCGACTGCAAGATCGATATCAACAAGGTCAACCCCAAGGGTGGTGCCATCGCCTTTGGCCACCCTCTCGGTGCCACCGGTGCCCGCCAGATCTCTACTCTTTTGACCGAGCTCAAGCGTACCGGCGGTAAGATTGGTGTCACCTCCATGTGCATTGGTACTGGTATGGGCGCTGCTTCCGTCATTGTTAGCGAGGCTTAGGTTTCGGACCTTGTAGCTCTAAAAGCTTAGAATTAATATATAAACTAAGGATTCCTTAACTTGAGGAGGCGCGGTGACGAGGAGACACGGTGACTCGCTTTTATTATATTATAGATACGCAGACGCGCGTTAGGTGCGCACGGTCGATGAGCACCACGCAATGAGCACCACGCGACTTGAATATCTCTGCTCTACAGGATCTCGCTCTCCAAGATCTCCGCTTAGGATCTCCGCTTTATTTATTCATTAACGATCGTATTTATATAGTTGTACACTCAGAAACCAAACGGATTCGCCGCTGATGCCTGATTATAGTTCGCTCCCTGGGGGTGGTTGCCAAACCCGAAACCTGTCGGTTGGCTCTGCAATGGTTGGTTCTGCAACTGCTGTCCAAACTGCGATTGCGGTTGGAATCCTCCAGTGCGCTGTGGTGCCTGATACTGCTGCTGCTGCTGCTGCTGCTGCTGCTGCTGCTGGAAAGGTTGAGCTGGCATCGGAGCGCCAGAAAATGCTTGCTGGAACTGCTGGGGTTGGAACGGCTGGGGTTGGCCAGTCTGGAATGGCTGCTGCTGGAACGGCTGGGATTGACCAGTCTGGAACGGCTGCTGCTGGAACGGCTGGGATTGACCCGTCTGGAATGGCTGCTGTTGGAACCCTTGCTGGGGGCCCTGCTGGAATCCCTGCTGGAATCCCTGCTGGAACGGCTGAGGTTGGAATGCATTACCAGTGCTCACCTGAGATAGCGTCGGCTGGGACTGCTTGCCAGTGTACTGGCGGAAAATCTCCCCAAATGGATCGTTCTTGGGCTGGTTCACTGCCGGCGCACTGTAGTTTTGGTTTCCAGTATGCTGTTGTGTTTGGAAAGGCCCGGTCGGCTGAGCTACAAACGGTTGAGCAGATGCACCAAAGGGACCAGTCCGTTGTTGTTGCATGGCGAGTACACCACCAGTGGTCTGGCTACCAAACGGTTGAATAGGAGCAGCCTGTTGACTGAAACCAGTAGATTTTTGCTGAATGGGTGCAAACTGACCAGTAGTCTGGGCACCGAATTGGGGCTGCTGCTGAACCTGACCAAACGGGCCTGTTTGCTGTGACTGGGCTCCAAACGGGCCTGTGGTTTGAGGCTGGAATGGTTGGGTTTGTTGTCCTGGCTTATGCTGAATAGGTGCGAATGGCTGGCTAGCCGAGAACCCACCATTGGTAGGCTGTGTGAATGGACCTCCAGTTTGCTGTCCAAATGGTCCGCCGGTTGTTTGCTGCCCGAAAGGTCCGCCAGTAGTCTGCTGTCCAAACGGACCTCCAGTAGTCTGCTGCCCGAAAGGTCCTCCAGTAGTCTGCTGCCCGAAAGGTCCTCCAGTAGTCTGCTGTCCAAACGGACCTCCAGTAGTCTGCTGTCCAAACGGACCTCCAGTAGTCTGCTGTCCAAACGGACCTCCAGTAATCTGGTTTTGTACAACAGGCACAAACTTGTTAATTGGGGCAAAGGGATCTTGAATAGCAGTAGGAGCAGTAATATTATTTTGACCCAGGGTCGCAGCGGCACTAGGGCCAAAGTTGCCAAAGTTTCCAGTAGATTGTTGAGCAATTCCAGTAGCGAATGGTCCCAAGGAAGCCCGAATGCTCTGGCCAGTTCGTTGGACCTGAATATAATCATCTTGCTGCTTGCGAAGCTCATCTTGCTGGCGCTTCAAGAGCTCAATCTGCTGCTTCTGCAAATTGGCCTGTTGTTCCAAAATCATTCGCTCTTGGTTGGTTTGGGCAGTACGTTGAGCCTCCAACATCTTACGCTCAGCTTCATGCTTTTGGTCCTGAAGTTTCTCTTGAGCTTCACGCAAAGCACGCTGACGAGCAACCAGCTCATCCTGCTGCTGGGCAGTAACCTGGGCTTGGAGAGCACGCTGCTGCTGCTGCTGCTGAGCTTGGGGCTGAGGGCTTGGCTCAAGGGTAGTGAACCCAAGCAAATCTGCTAAAGCACCAGTAGGCTGTGAAGATACTGGCTGTGACAGTGACCGTTGAGCAGCAGCAGTTTGTTGGGGCTGGAGAGCAGGTTGAGGCGAAGGCTGGAGAGCAGCAGGAGCTGGAGCAGTTGCTTGAGGCTGCACTAGAGCTGCCTGTGGAGCCGGTGATTGAGATGCCCGCAAATTAGCAGCATCAGGAGTAGGGCTCTTGGCAAGGGGGTCGCGGCGAACCCAAGCGTCTTCATCCGAGGGAAACTTTTCACGTACTTTCTTGGTGACTCGTAGGATATCCCCTTCTTTGAGGCCCAAATTACGCAAAATCTGTGGGGTCAGGGAAGGGATACTGGCTTCGTCCATACGGTCTCTAGAAAAATTAACCGCGTACCTCTGACAAGTCTGCGGCTCTATTCCACATCCCAAAAAGAAGTCAAACCAGTCAAAGCCAGAGGGAGAGAGCTCAGAATTGTGCGATGAGGCACCCCTTGAGGAGCGGTTGTGGTCCTTGCTGGAATGGTCTCTGCTAGAATGGTCTTTGCTCGAGTGGTCCTTGGAGGAGGATTCACGTGCAGACGAGCGCTTACTAGAGTCAATCTTATCCACCAACGGCTTGTCCTCGGAAAACGAGATACCAGTAACGCTTTCAACATACTCAAGATCAGAGGCGCTGAGTTTATTAGCAGGAACAGCGATTTTGACGCCATTTTGCTTGTGAAGATGAATTTTTCCATCCGCACAGCCCAAGAGTGCTGCCTCAACCCGGAAATTTTTGCTGCGGTCAGTCCAAGTGCGAACCTTGCGCTGGTCAGGCTGACGTTTCGAGTTGGATCTGCGCACGCCAGAGTCCCTTTTAGCATTCCGGTCATCACGCGAGCGGTCATCACGCGGGCGATCATCACGCGGGCGGTCGTCACGCGAGCTCCTTCGTTCTCTGCGCTCATGCTCTCTATCATCACGGGAACCACGACGCTCATCCCTGCGTTCACGGGAGCTCTCCTCCTTGTCCTTTTTAGAACTCTTTTTGAACGGCCAGATACTCTTTGATTTCTCCTCTTCGAGCTCAATAATATGGCTAGGGAGCATACCCTCAGCACCGGCATGGTTACGCACCAGCCACCACTGTTTGTCGCTTTGATCGAGAATAAACACGAGCTCACCTTCTTTAACAGTGACTTCACGGCCATTAGCAGCAACGAAATCGATCGAAACGCGCGCAGTTTTGTGGCCAGCACTCTTGGCCGCAACAAACACCTCGGTGAGGCCACCACCCCCGCGATGGGCACCAGCCATTCCTGCAATAGCGGCAAGGATCTGTTCAGCGGTATCTCGAGTTTCAGTGCGCAAATCAAGTGACGAGCGGGGGTTTTGGAGCTCGATAAACAGGTGCTTCTTTTCTGTAGAGTAGGACAAAATATCCTTGTAATCCCATTTCTTGCCATCAATAGAGATGTAATCGGGGTGGACCATAATATCTGAGGTACTACGACGGTCAACATTGTGCACAGCAAACGATCTAGGGCGTTTCTGAGAGGATTGAGATTGCGATGATTGTGCCGAGTGAGAGCGCCCGCTTCCTTGTCCTGGTCTCTTTGGCATCGGTGGGGGTACCTCATCATCCACCTGAGTAGTAGGAGTGGGCGCCTTTGGCTGCGGTAAACTCACCGAGCTCGCGGCAGCACTTGAAACTGCGCTTGAATGCTTTGGAGGAGGTGCAAAATCCTTCTTGGGCAAAGGAGGGGGTGCGGATTCACCTGTTTTGATGTAATTTGCCGGTACAAACCCGTATTTGCCTTGGGTGCCTGCCAGAACCCAGTCGCCGTCTTGCGCGTAAATATCGAAAACAGCGCCCTCATTAAAAGACATCTCCTCTGTTGTTTGGGCGTCATAATTGTAAAGCGCGCTGGCAGAGCCTTGGGGCTGAGCAGGAGCAACAAAGTTGTGGGGCACAAGGCCTGTAGGCTCCTCATTGGCAGCGCCGGCCACTCGTTTCTTACAGGTCCACCAGCCATCGTCGCCCTTATCAAAAAGATAAAGTAAATCACCTTCCTCTACAGACAATTCCTGAGAGGAGTTTGCACTAAACGCAAACTGTGCCTTGTAGACACCGATGATGGACATGCTGACACAGGCTGGGGGGGGTGGGCAGGACTTAAGGGGGAGACGACTTGATGGGGAGACGACTCAAGGGGGAGGCTAAGAAGGGCAAACCTGAACCGTGATTTATAGCTAAACTATCTAGAAAAACTTACAAAGGAAGCTCGAAGCTGACCTGGACATCAGCGTCACGAGCCTGCTGGACGATGTCACTCAGCTGGACAACCTTCTCTGCGGCCTTATCCAAGTCGCTAAAGGTAAAGATCTTGAGACCGGAATCGTTGAGCAAGTCGCGAGCCTCCTCGAACTTTGTACCCTGCAAACGAGCAACAATGGGGACGCGCAAGTTCATCTTGTTGGCAGTGGCAATGAGACCCTGGGCGATGAAATCGCAGCGGACAATACCACCAAAGATGTTGACAAAGATGGAGGTAACATTAGGATCCTGCAAAATGATACCAAAAGCCTTCTCAATGGTCTCGGCAGTAGCACCACCACCGCAGTCCAAAAAGTTAGCGGGGGTACCACCGTGCAAGTTGATGATATCAAGGGTGGCCATGGCCAAACCGGCACCGTTGACAAGACAGCCAATATTACCATCGAGCTTGATAAAGTTGAGGCCGTACTTGGCAGCCTCGATCTCGGCAGGATCCTCTTGGGTCAGATCGCGCCACTCAAAGACCTCCTTTTGGCGGAAATCGGCATTATCGTCAAAGTTGAGCTTGGCATCCATGGCGTAGACCTTGGAGTCAATGCCCTCAGAGAGAGGGTTGATCTCAACAAGGGTGCAATCACGCTCATCATACAAACGGTAGAGGTTCTTGACGGCCTCGGCAGCCTCCTTTTGGGCACGGGAGCTAAAGTTAAAGACCTTGGCGACCTTCTTGGCCAAATCGTCGGTAACGCCCTCCTCCAAATCAATCTCAAACTTGTGGATAGCGTCAGGAGTATCGCGGGCAACACCCTCAATGTCCATACCACCCTGGGAACTGGCAACGATCATGGGCTTTTGGCTGGCACGGTCGTAAAGAATGGAAAAGTAGGCCTCACGACGCACAAACTCACGCTTGACAATGTAAACGGCGCTGACTTTTTTGCCCTGGGCACCGGTTTGTTTGGTGATCAAGGTGTGGTCGATCATCTGCTCGGCATACATCTTGGCCTCAAGGGGAGAAGAGATCATCTTGACACCGCCCTTCAAACCGGTATCAAAGTGACCCTTACCACGGCCACCAGTCAAGGCCTGGGCCTTGATAACGAGATCCTCGCTCTGGAGGTTCTTGGCAGCACTCTCGGCCTCGGCGGGGGTGAATGCAACCTCTCCAGGAGGCACACCGATCTTGTAGTCCTTGAGAAGCTGAGCAGAACGGAATTCGTGCAAACTCAAGTTACGAACTTGTGAGCGAGCGGCCTGTTGGCGCAAACCGCTGCGGAAATGGCTAGCAATGCGAAACATTGGAGAAGTGGTCGTGACAAAGCCCGTGGCCATAAAATCTCCCGGGGTAAGGGTTTTACCTCTTTTTATGCAAAGCAAGTGGGGGGGGTCAAATCAATACCATATTGGCGGTACTATAGTGGTGAATTTCACTTTTTATCTTGCTCTTGTAGGCTATTTGACTAGGTTTTTGTGATTTTTTCGCTTCGCCGATGCGAATAATTAGAAGTTCATGCACCTGGCCGATACACTGTGGATCCCTCAACTGGCCGCCGCTCAGCATCGATACGCATTAATACCACTGCCAATTGCCCTCAATAGCTTTAATTATTATAGATCGGGACTAGTGGAGTATGCAGTATCAACCAAGTTCCAGTTGAGCCTGCATCATCACATGCAGGTCCAGCTCGGCAATTGGCAAAATGGTAATTATTTGCCAATAGTTTATGGGTTTAAGCATAAAATTGTTGACGGTCTGAAATCTTTAGTTCAGGATCCACTGCTTGTACATGTCCAATCCAGTTAGACAGCTTAAGTGTTAAACAGACTCAAGATGTATCAAGACGCGTTAATAGGCAAACACTAACCTCGAAGGCCCTAGTCGTGTCACGGACTAGGCTGTCTAGATGGTGGGCTAAAGGAGCTGTGTGTGTGTGTTTCACCTCTAACGTTTAGATAGCTCTATATATCACGATATACTACAGCTTGAATCGAAAAACAACAATAAACCCCACTCGACTAGATGAAATCGCAGGAGATTTCATTTAAATCTACAACCGATCCATCATAATCGATCCACAATCGATCCACTTTGGGTCCACAAATTTCGGTTCTCTCTAAAAAGTGCTAAATGACTATAGAGAAGGGCCTAAACAAATAGCAAGCGGTGATTAAAGAAAACCCAACCATATTCAAGAAAACCCAACTATTCTCCGATGCAAAATTAATCCACTTAGCGTAATTAAACTACACAAACCTGTCGCCATCCCATCGCTCAAAGTACTGTCCCAACACCATTATATCCAGCTGGTCAATGGCAGGAACTTGTACATCATAAATAGAATGCTTGGAAACACCAATTGGCTTCGCAGGCATTATTAGGCTGGGTGGAACACGAACCAAGCGGTACCGATCCAGTACCAAACAAACTTGCTCATGGGCCTCCAAAATCACACATATCGAATCGTAAACGGTACATAACCTGCCGCTCAAGTCTTGGTAATTGCCAGCAGGCATTGGCCCCGTAACGCTTTCACTCGGCAGACCCATAGCCTGCATGCAAAGACCTGCAAATAAGTTTTGGTATCGAAGCGTACCATCATCTCGCAAATAAGAATCTTTAATTAGGTGAGGTAACAAGTCGGGTGTCAATGAGCCCTTGTGATGCGTCTCAAAGACCTTGGGCTCGGTGCTCAAGATATCCTCGAGATCAAGACCAGCACGGACATTTTTAGAAGCGCCCATGTATTGGATACGGCCTTGTATTTCTTCTGTTGAGCGTACACGCCCATGCTGCCGCCCAAAATCAATAAAACATTGGTTGTGCTCGCCCAAAAACACGCAGGCAAATGTAGCTCGATCTGAATGGCCAGGGGAACCCAGGGATACAAGCGTGGCACTCAGCAGGCTATGTCGGGCAGCTAGATGTACGAAAATGGCCGCTTTAATCATCATGGAGCACGAGTAAAGAGCAGTATCGACCTTGGAGATCATCAAGTCGATCCGTTCTAATGGGGTCATGAAAAACGCATCGGTGCTCCAGACAACATCGTCAACGATTTCAAGACAAGCAGACCTTAGTCTTTGGTGCCCTGCTGCCATTGATGCAGCAATACAAGCATCCAATGGGTCATCAAAAGTGAGCTTCTCTGCTATTAGCTTGAGGCCCCGGAGTTTGATGATGATATTGCTGAACCAGTTTTCCCAGAATATGTGCTTTAGGGTTTTAGGCTTGAGCGTAATTACCAGTGGAGTATTGCTGGCCATACCGTCTCGAGTAACCAAAAGCGCATCCGAAGGGTTCTGGGTAGCGATAAACTTGTCGAGTAATGTGTGGGCATGGACCTTTTGAGCACAAAACTCAACGTACCAGGCCCTCAAATCGGGTATTTGATCGATATCAGACTTGCCAAGACCCAGCGCATGGAAAAACTCGAGCCCCAAAACGGCTCTCCACAGGACATTATCCCCACATACCAGGTGTAATTGGCGACACGTACAGGCCACATTGAAGGCTAATTCATCAGGATCACAAAGCCGGAGGACCCTTAAAAGCACCTCCGTTGGCAACTTTATCAGCATCCACACTCGTAGGGGCTTTCCAACCTAATGGCTACAGTGTGGCAAAACCCGTCTCGCAAAGACTTTTTACTGATTTTACTTGCCCTTGTGTTTCCATGGCTAACTGTTGGAATCAAGGACGGCGTGTGCAGCTTGTCGTTTCTGATTTCCCTGATTTTGACCGTATGCTTCCACATCCCGGCAATTGTATACGCTATTTATGTGGTGCTCAGTGATCCGCATCGCCAGGATGAGGAGCAGGGACACTGTTGCAGGAACAATCACTGCCATAGGGGATATCAACCTATTGATGCCCCCTCTCAGTATCCTCAACAGCAGCCGGTGGCTGTAGCTGCGCCCAAGGTCGGGGCTGAGCCGAGCAGTTCCGGAGCTCCTCCCTCGTACACTGAGTTTGCATCGATGGACAACAAAGTCCAGAGGAGTTGATAGTTAAATTATTATATGATAGAATTAAGTATGAGACAGTTAGGTCTGGTGAGTGGTGAGCCTGGTGAGTTTGTGTCTGTGAAGGTCTGGCCTTTGTAGTCATCATGAGCCAGACTAGCGTTGTAGCTGATTTTAACCGGTTGGCAGCATCTTTTGCTGTTGATATCCCTGCCACGTTTGAAGGAACTCGAGGTAAGCCGCTCGTTTTCCCCAGTACCAGCGTTGCGCCTCCCCAGGCCTCTGTATCTGTCAAGCCGCTCAAAGTGAGCTTGCGGAGCATCAGGGCACCCAAATTCAGCATTGAGTACACCCTAGACTCCAACAACACGGTGTTTAGCCTCAAAGAGAGACTCGTCTCGGACCCAAACTCGCCGCTTGGCCCTGATCACCCGCTATCCTCCATTAAGCTGCTGCTCAAGGCCAAAGCGGTTAGCGATGTTAGAGTTTTAAGTGAATTGCCCAGCACAGACTTTACAGTGATGCTCACGAGCGGCTCAGAAGGCGATAATTTCGTACCATCGCAGGTTTACTGGGAGGGTGCCGCTGCAAGCCACGGTATTGAGCCAGCAAATGACCAAGCTAACAATCTACACCCAGCCAACAATCTACACCCAGCTAACAATCTACAAGGCTCAGCCTCCAACTCTCAAGGCCCGCATATTTCCTCAACAGCCCCGCTGCTGGAAGATCTGGAAGCGGTGCTGGTAAAACATGGACGCCAAGACCTGATCGCCAAGGTCCAGGCTCTTGTGTAATTTATTTAGTTGTTGAATAGAACCAGTTGAGGATAGATTTCCAAACCTGCTCTGGGTTGCGCGAGTACTCGCTTCTCATGCAGGGGCGTTTGATCCCATGTACAACCGCAGCCCAATCATGTGAAAAAATCCAAGCTTTAGAGATGTTTTGTATTCAAAAAGAGCTCCAGACACACAAACACACACGAGTGATCAATTCAGGCCAGACAGTTGTGGCCAGCTGTGGAGAATATATGCACGATTACGCACGATTGCGCACGTAGCAGATCTGCAAAGCTGTGGTGCCCTGGATTAGAGAAAACAATCAAACAGGACTTGAGATACACCAAAGCTCCGTTTCAATATCAGGCCAGAATCGACGTCGCCTCCCCTGCACCTCACCTCCCAGATTGATCTGACAAAACGACATCACGCAACAAATGGGGTGGACAGTGGCCTCATAGCAACCCAATTACACTTGAATCAACAAGTTGGGATCCCCAATCGCAGCCCATATCTGGTATCGATGATCCAATTGGAAAGCTCATAAAATAACATTGTGCATCGATATGCGTTTCCCCACACTTTCTCCAACAATCACCTGCATATTGATTGAGTAGCCAAAGTACAGGACCAATTCGATCAATCGAGATTCTATTAGGACGAATTATCACTTTTGCAAGTATTAGATGGCATAAGTGCTCCATGTGCGGACTGTTTTCACCAAGATACCACACTAATCGAGTCAACTATTAAGGGTACTGCAGAACGCACAGGATGCTTAGTCGTATGCATGCACTCCTCACGGGGAACACTATATAACGAGACCCAAACTCACCCAATTGGTATACTGAAAAGTAAAACACACCAAGAAATGCCAGAAACTATGAGAGCCGCTGTTGTCACTGAGTTCAACAAACCCCTTGAGATCAAAGACGTCCCTATCCCCAAGCCCGCACCCGATCAGATCCTTGTCAAGATGATTTGTACTGGTGTCTGCCACACAGATTTGCACGCCGCTGGTGGTGACTGGCCCGTGCCCCCCAAAATGCCTGTTATCCCCGGTCATGAGGGTGTTGGTCTCGTTGTCGAGCTTGGATCCAACGTAAAGCACCTCAAGGTTGGTGACCGCGTGGGTATGCCCTGGTTGGCCACTGCCTGTCTTGAGTGCGACCACTGTATCTCTGGCTGGGAGACCCTCTGCCTCGAGCAAAAGAACTCTGGTTACTTTGTCGACGGTACTTTTGCAGAGTACTGCGTCTTTGACTCGCGCTTTGTTGGCGTGATCCCCGAGGCTTGCGATTCTTATGAGGTCGCCCCTATCATTTGCGCTGGCGTAACTGTTTACAAGGGTCTCCTCATGTGCGAGTGCAAGGCTGGTGACTGGGTCGCCATCTCCGGTATTGGTGGCTTGGGCCACGTTGCTGTCCAGTACGCTGTTGCAATGGGTTACAGAGTTGTTGCTATCGATATCGACGAAAAGAAGCTCCAATTGGCCAAGAAGATGGGCGCTGAGGTTACCGTCAACGCCATGAACCAAGACCCCAAGGAAGTCGTCCAAAAGGCTACTGGTGAGGGCGTTCAGGGTGTGCTTGTTACTGCTGTGAGCCCCAAGGCATTCTCCTCTTGTATTGACATCTTGCGCCGTGGTGGTACCATGGTCTGCAACGGCCTGCCTCCTGGAACTTTTGACCTCTCTATCTTCAACTTGGTTCTCAATGGTATCACCGTCCGTGGTTCCATTGTCGGTAGCCGCAAAGACTTGCGCGAGGCACTCAAATTCGCTGGTGCTGGTAAGGTCAAGGCTCATATCGCCGTTGAGAAGCTGGATGATATCAACTCCATCTTTGACCGCATGAAGAAGGGCCAAATCGACGGCCGTATCGTCATGGATTTCAAGAATTAGGCGCAAGTTTATTAAATCAAGTAGAATTTATAGAGATTATTTGCAGGAAATATGCAGCTGGCAAGAGATACAGGGGGACATTTAGAAAGTTGAAACGCGGGGGGACATTTAGCCCAAAATGGATAAAAACTAAAAAGAAATGCGTTAGCCCGGAATCGAACCGGGGGCACATCGATGGCAACGACGTATTTTACCACTAAACCACTAACGCCTCGAGATTCGAGTTTTTTTGAAGCTACTAGAGCAGACAGCACGTCACGTGACCGCGCGTTTTTCCGCGATAACTCGCTGGAAACCAAGGATATCGGCAAATTAATATAACGAGTGCAACAGCATTCATCGGTGCGACCGGTACAAGTTGTTTGATTTAGGTTTGCAGACACCTGGACCGATTTATCTTTACCGACTTTGGAACGGCTTGGACGACGTGAAAAGCGCGTGCTCTGGTGGTAAATCGTAGCACAGCCACTGGGGCCTTTATATAAAGCTAAAGACCTCCCAAAATGTCTCCCAAATTATCGGGGTTAACTCCACGGCCCAGAGTTTGGGCTCCGTTAGGCTGTAGTTCACGTTAAAAGGCACCAGACGCCTCAAATATAGTGTTTGGGAGAACCAGTAAATCATATATCGGGATTGGCATAGCATTGGGAGCGATTCGCTCGTCCTGCACTCAATTACACACAGCCCTGGGGTGTGCTGTACAGCGGCAAATTAACTCAACAAAGTTGATTTAGCGCGATTGTGATCACTATAAAGGAGCAAAAGATGTACTACAGCTTAATCAACGCGTGAGGTGGCTCCACTTGAGGTGGCTCCACTTGTCTCACGTCAGGCCGTATCCCAGTGGTGGTGTTTACCCTGTGTTTCTCTCGCTACTCCTCATGAATTCATCCGGTTAATCTAAAGCCTGGATCTGCTTGTAATGAGCCAGCAGCATTGCTCTCCCGTAGTGATGAGTTCATTCCTGCCATTCCTGGTAGTTGGGGTGAAACAATTACACGAGAAGTGGACGGAGCATGTTGGCACCAATCAAATTCGTATTCCCGAGTTGTAAATATTCGTTCTTAGATCTAGCCCGCTTGAACCGCTGTTGGGATCAAACCTCTTTGAATGAGCGGTCATCAAGGGAGGTGTGTAAACTTTTTCTAGGCACCAGTGATCAGAATACGCGTTCCCAGCAACCACACACACTGCTAGCATACTCTCAATGAACCACCTTCGCAGCGATTCCAAGACAACAACGTACGAGGGAGTTGTGTGCGGGTCGATTGCCGGTCTGGGGACTCGAATGATAATCGCACCCCTTGATCTCGTGAAAATTCGGCTGCAGCTACAGTCCAAGCCCATCACACTGCAATTATTTGGCAACAAAATCAAGAGTATCGCTATAAATGAAGGGATTCGAGGGTTCTGGAAAGGGAATCTGCCTGCGTGTTTTCTGTATGTCTCGTACAGTGGCTGCCAATTTGGAAGCCTCAGAGCAGCAAACATTGCCTTAAATTCAAGCGACTTGTGTCGTACGTGGCCTGAATCCGTCAAACAATTTGTTGCAGGTGCTTTTTCAGGCGTGGTGTCGACTACCCTCACCTATCCCTTTGATCTTCTCAGGACTCGTGGAGCCGCGAACCAGCAGAGATCGAGGATTTTTTCCGCTGTTGAGGAGATATACCGGTCCGAGGGCTTCGCTGGGTTCTACCGTGGCTCCTCTAGCGCCATCATTGGGATCGTGCCGTACATGGGCACCTTTTTCGGTGCATACTCGCTGCTGAGAAACTCAGACACGATGCAAAACTTGCCGAGCTGGTTCCCCCAAATATTTAGTAGCTCATTCATAGCCGGTGCCCTGAGCAAAACACTAGTTATGCCACTAGATACCGTGCGCAAGCGTATCCAGGCATACTCCAACACCCCAAACGCTGCTGGTGTTGTTTATCCGAAAAGTTTCCTCCGAGTCGCGCATATGATGGTTAGGAATGAAGGGGCGTCTGCTCTCTACCGAGGTCTCAGCATTGCCGTTATGAAGGCCGCACCATCGTCTTTTCTTTCGGTTTATTTATTCGAGCTTTCGCTCTGTACATGGCAAAAAATCAATGAATTTGTGAGTTAGTTTAGACATTGGGGCCAGGCCAGACAAACCCCCGGTGCGTGTCGCCAATTTGTGGGTAACTCGCGGGCGTCTGGAGCCTTCCAAAGCGTATAAAAATAATTAATCTAGTAACTAAACTACCAATAGGAGCACCAGAGGTGTGACTTCAAGTGTTTTTGGCCAAAAATAAAAGAGCCTGAATGCTTTTGGTACGCTCTAATGACTAGTCTGTACAGTAGGAGAGCCGACAACCTGACCTTCGAGCAAACCAGAGTTGTTGGTCCAACCACCAACCTGCACGTCGCCGTGCTTTTGCTGGAATTCGGCAATGCGAGCCTCGACCTCGGGTCTGAAATGGCGAATGAGACCCTGAATAGGCCATGCAGCGGCATCACCAAGGGCGCAAATAGTGTGTCCTTCAATCTCCTTGGTGAGCTCAATAAGCATATCGATCTCGCGCTTCTCGGCCTGACCAGCATTGATACGGTTCATGATTTTAAGCAACCAAGTAGTACCCTCACGACAAGGAGTGCACTGACCACAAGATTCGTGCTTGTAAAAGTAAGCAAACCGTTGGATGGCACGAATTATGTCGGTACTCTTATCCATAACAATAACGGCAGCAGTACCAAGACCACTCTGGACGTCCTTGAGGGCATCGAAATCCATCAAAACGTCATCGCAAATGTGCTTGGGCAAAACAGGGACAGAGCAACCGCCGGGAATGACACCCAAAAGGTTGTCCCAACCACCACGGATACCGCCACAGTGACGCTCGAGAAGCTCCTTGAGAGGAATGGACATTTCTTCCTCAACAGTGCAGGGCTTGTTCACATGGCCAGAGATACAGAAAAGCTTGGTACCCTGGTTACGTTCACGGCCAAAGCTGGCAAACCAGTCACCACCACGGCGCATAATAGTGGGGGCAACGGCAACAGTCTCGACATTTGTAACGGTACTGGGGCGGCCGTAAAGACCGACACCAGCTGGGAAAGGAGGTTTAAGACGGGGTTTACCGGCTTTACCCTCGAGACTCTCAATGAGGGAGGTCTCTTCACCACAGACATAGGCACCCATACCACGGTGAATGTAAACGTCGAAATCGTAGCCAGAGCCACATGCATTCTTACCAATGAGGCCATCCTTGTAGGCTTCATTGATTGCTTGCTGGAGGACCGCGGCTTCATTGTAGAACTCACCACGGATATAGATGTAGGCAGCAGAGGCATTCATAGCGCGACCGACAACAAGACATCCCTCAACGAGCTTGTGGGGTTCTTTACGAATAATCTCGCGATCCTTGCAGGTTCCGGGCTCTCCTTCATCAGCGTTGATCACAAGGTAGCGGGGCCCAGGGTTCTTTTCCCATCCAGGAGGGTTCATGAAGCTCCATTTGAGACCGCTGGGGAAACCAGCACCACCACGGCCACGCAAGCCAGACTTCTTGGCCTCGTTGATGATCCAGTCGTCTCCCTTGAGAAGAATTTCTTTGGTCTTGTACCAGTCGCCTTGGCGCTTGGCAGAAGCAAGGTCGTGGCCATAGTTACCGTAAACATTCTGGAAAATACGGTCCTGATCTTTCAAGCCACCATACGCCCGTACGCTCCCACTCGAGAACCGGCGCGCCAGTTTGGAAAGCATGATGATTAGTTGTACGAGTTAGGGAATCTTTGATTGGGTCAAGAGTGATTATATAAGCCACAACGTCAAGTTGGACGTCAGAATCATTTTTGGTTGTTGCTGGTGTGAATTTTAATCTTCTAGAATATGGCAGTGAGCTTGCCCAAGCGCGATATTTGACTAGTATCTGTATATCTTGTATTACCTGGAACACAACCTTTGCTGACCCTTGATCCTTCCAAAAGCAGTCCATTGAAGCTACCGCTCCTGCCGAAAAGTTTGATATTTGCTTTTGGCAGACCACGGATCGGTCCTGGGCACTGAATTGAGCTTAATGTTTGGGCAAAAAAAGAGTTTCGAGGCGCCAGTTATGAGAAAAATAGGCAAAAAAGGGGCCAACCGGGAATCGAACCCGGGACCTCTCGCACCCTAAGCGAGAATTATACCACTAAACCATCGGCCCGCGCGAAAAATTCAAAAAAAAGAGTGTGGGCACTCGTAAACAGGTCACGTGACCTGCGAATTTTCAAAATTCGCTCTAATGGCCTTTTTATACCCTTTTAAATGCTCAGGCATATACTGGGAGCTCAAATAATGTAGCAGATGTCACCAATGGGGCGTTTGGCGCTCGAGAGGTGGCCTCAAAGTTTTATGCTGGTAGCTGCATGTGCAAAAAGCAACACTACAGCATATTAAAAAGGGAAAGAGGAGTAGAGTGCGATCCAAATTATGATTTGAAAGTGTGCAATGAGGCCTCGATATCATCATGCGGATCAGGCTCCCATCCCAGTCCGTACAAATCTATCAGCTACTTTTAGGGGTCATAATGAGCCACTGAGTGATATTGGTGCTGAATGAAACCTGGTGGGTTCTGAGCAGGTGCTACATTTGAGCTTATCAAAGCTCTCGCTGAAATAGCGAACATCAGGGATTTATGCAGCCGTGATACTCGCGAACAGGGCATAATATAGCGATTACGCTTCAGGGGTATGTTTAGCAAATTATATCCTAGTACTAGTCTGAAATTTTCCTCACCGTTGGTTGTGGCTATGCCAGGCCAATGTATACCGCGTGGATTTCCAGCAAGAGAACTTACCGGAAGATCTCAGTTAGCATGAAACCTAATTCGAAAAGTATAGCTAGTCTACCACTAATATCACATGCAAACGTCCTGGCAAGATCTGCTTTCGAGTGCTGCGGGTAGAGGCCAGCTTGCGAGATTAGTCTTCTTGAAAGTAAAACGAGCCAGGCGGAGGAATTCAAGGTCTTAAAGTTGTTTAATCGGCGTAAATATCTCTCTTGAGCTCGGTTTAATGCCTTGTTGCTCCCATTTTGTATGACTTTGGCAGGTAGGGTGGGCAGGAAGAGTGGGATCTCAAGAGATCGGCAGGCTATTCAGCTCCTTTCAAATACCTTAGAGCTAAGTTTGGGTGTCAAGCTTTACCTGGTGTTTACGGTGTCCCTACACGTTTGTTGCATGTGCGACACTGATTTTACGGAGATTGTCCATGAGTGCAGAGCAGTCTCAGAGTGGAACAGCTAAAATGGCTCTCACATGCTAGAGAAAACGTTTATTACTAGTCTAAGCACGCTCCTCTTGTGGATATGTATAGTTTATGACCCACCCAAGCTTGCTTGATGTGCAGTATACGGATGGTCTTGGGGACATCTTACACTTAAACCGCTTAATACTATACCTCACATAACCTCTCTCTACGTTTTTGAGCGGATAAAGAGTTCTGCTATTGGGGAAATATCTCCCGCATTGTTCCTGCATAAAGTGTCTAACCGATGTGTTTAGACGGTAGGCATATCATAGCTTATGTTGACTAAACGCATGAGTTTCTTGATGGGGCTGTAATTGTAGTGCATTAAATATTGAGCTCATGCTCTACAATACCTCATTTAGGGTCCCAGAATTGCTTATTGAAACGACAAGTACTTTTGGTTGTGTTGCTGGCAGCCGCGACACCTAATAGCAGTAGGAGCTCCTCAATCATTACCTACCCCTGAAATTAAGCATCTGAGACATGCATTGATAGCTTAAATTGGATCAATAATTACAGGAGGTAACTTCTCAAAGTGCTATATAAAGGGCAGCAGCACAAATCGTCTCTACCTTCATCATGTGGGACACTTTAAGGAGCTGGATTGCACCCGCTACTGCTATTATTGCCGCCAACACTCCGCGTTCCTCTTTTATCAAGTGGGGACTCGACAAATACGCTGATATCCCGGCCTCTCACTTGGCGACTTTGGTCCGTTCCCGCCAACACGAGCTAGCCAAGCTGTGCGAAACAATGTCAAGATCCGATGCTGTCAACTTTATGATCCAAAAGGCTCATGAAGCGGCAAAAGTGGCCGGCAAGTAGTCTAGAGGCTTCCAATGTTTATAGGATAAGTATACAGAGAAACTAGTATTGTCAACACATGGCAAGTTATCGAGGCGAGAAATGTGATGCTAGAGGCTATACACTGCTTTTGATTTACTAGGAAACAGGTGCCATCTAGCACAATGTTTTTGAAGTTAGTGATATAGAACTGAGCTGGTGACTATCTCAGAAGAGAATTGATTGGATGTGATGGGCTAGCGTTTAACTTGACCCCATCATGCTAATCTTGATGAGCTCCTCGACCGCTTCGTATAGAAGGTGCAGTGAAATCCAGAGTAGGTGTAGTGATAGTAGTGACATAGTAAAGGGATCAAAGTTTATCCCGATGGAGGCTGGTACGAGAATAGTGATACCCACAAAGGCATGAATTCGAATGTTTGGGCAAAATATTTCTGTCTCGGCATCTCTGTAGTTTGTGAGCGGGTGTACGCGATGCCTGGGTACCACTATTTAGTCGTGTGATCACCGTTAATGCAGCTGTAAAAGCCGAGAGTCTAAGCTCATCAAGCGTCTTGGTTTTAGAATACCTTTTCTTTGGTGATGGTACCTTGATGCCCCCTGGATGTGGAGGCGAGGTAACGTCTTTGACCCGAAGCATTCAAGCTGGGAGAGACCCATTCTGTGTTTTTATGCTGGCTTTTCGCTCATTTGGGCGTGTTTTTAGTGTAACGGCGTCTGTGACTCTGCTCACTCACTCACTCACTCACCCACACACTCGTCCCAGGTAGCTTTATACATAGTACGAATGCGGTGGTCGGATGTAATAGGAAGCTCAGGATATTAGCTATTAATAAACAGAACAGTGGGCTGTCTCATAAGGCAAAACGCATGGAAAATATCTGGTGCGATTTCTGGCACGCGATATATCTCTTGTATTTCAACCTACTCTAGAAAGTTTCAAGACCCAATCGACACCAGGCTCAGGCTTAGCATACCCTTTTCCGAGGATGTATAATCAAAAAGCATAATCCGAGATCATTATTGAGCCTGATCGCATCTATGACCTTCTTGAATTATTGTATTCTGTTTGGTAGGTAATTCTAGCTCTAAATTGAGGTCCTATCGCAACAGGTTTCAGCTCTAAATCAAATTTTAAAACGACGACGAAAGCCAGCGATTTCGCATAAATTCAGCTCTTGAGAAACAGTGAAAAATTCCATCAAAAATCGCGCCAGTGGTTTAATGGTAAAATACGACGTTGCCATCGTTGTGCTCCCGGTTCGATTCCGGGCTGGCGCAATTCCTTTTTGTTTTTTGCTTTTAAATCGAGTTTAGCCGGCGCGTGTTCCACTTATGCAGTCTCGGGAAAAACGCACGGTCATGCATGCATATGCACGTGCATACTCATCTGCCTAACCGCTATTCTAGGCTCGCATTTATCAATAAGGATTGTATTAAGGAATCAAAAGGGACCTAAATGCACTTTTAAGGTGGCCAGATTCCTTACCTACACATAATGGCTTGATAGGGACGGGGAATATTCCGGTGGTCTCGTCTACTGCTTATCCCCTAGTTGTGGTTTACAATAACAAATTCAATTGAGGATTCGGCAATAGGAGCCAGTTCACACATCAGGCACCAAGTACTTGGTAGCTTATAGGGCCCTCCATGAGCGGGACTCTGAGTGATGTCAATTATAAATAGTTTAAGAATATGTGAGACTACGACAGTGGACAGCGATAAACCAGCCCGGGACGAGCGCAAATTCTCTTAGACTAGGCCCTCGCAAACTTTCTCTGCGAGTTCTTGTCAAATAACTGGACCCATTGTTGGGTAGGCCAAAATCGTTTGCGGTTCAAGGCCCAGAAATCATTGGGAGGGTACGATGGATCAACACGCTCAAAGTAGAGATAGTTGAACATGATTCCACGGTTGGGTAGTTGCCGGTCATCAACAATCTGGAAAGTGATGTGGGGCCATTGATGTGAGTTAGGGATAGCTGCGACATCAATCAAGCCGATACAGAGCTCACAGGACCTGAACTGGAGGTACTGATTGTACTCAAACATACAGTCTGGATGGTTATTATTAGTGTCCAGGTGAACTGTGGGGTATGTAGACCCCAGCTGGGTAACGTGCGGGCTGAGGCACTCGAATTTGATTGGGTAGAGGTTGACGAAATTCCCGACCCGCAAATTAATACATACTTTATAGCGACCGGGGCGGAGTTTTGTCTGGTACTTGAGGTGCAGCCACAGTACATTGGAGGCATGCAGCGAGCACCCCCACTTGAGGCCGTGCACTTTTCGCCACACTCCGTGCATGAGATCCACCTGATCGTCTGCATGTAACGCGTCACTTATATCTCCATCTTGTAGACCCACCACGTGCTGTGCATCAAAGAACCAAATGTCAAACTTGGAGAGGTACGAGACAACGCCCCAGGACTTGAGGCCCAGTAGAGTATGGCAATCTTTCCTGAAATCGTCAAGCAGTCTCTCATCCTCGAGATCTCGCAACGCTCGCGACCTTGATTGGTGCTCAAGGAGGTTCCAGAACCGTTTGCATGCAAGGCCGAGGTTGGGCTCGAATTCAAGAACAATTGCTATGACATCGCTACTTAGCCGTTCCATTCAGAGCTGTGTTGTGCGCGTTTTGCTCAATTTTTTGTTCTTGCTGGTCAAACGATGGCTTTAGTCTCTCAGAAACCTGTAAACACAACCTGTAAACACAACAACCTTGAAGCCATTACCTAATAATTCGTCCATTAACTTCGGCACTCTTCTCTTTTGCTTGTCACGTGACCCTGCGGCGACGAAACCTCCAGAATTACTACAACTATAAAGGGGTGGGTAAGTCACCCTACGGTGAAATTTGGTAATTCAACATGCTTCCTGAATTGTTGTGGGCACAGCGTAGCAATGCTACTGAACCTGAAAAAAACTTGATCTACCTTACTGTTAAGGTTCCTGATCTCCAAGACGAGCACGTCAATCTCACCCCCACCACTTTTGAGTTCAAGGGAAAGTCAAAGGGCGAGGACTATGCCATCCACTTTGAATGGTATGATGAGGTTGATGTAAAAAACAGCAAGCAGACCAAGACTGGCCAAGGTCTTTTACTTGTAATTCGCAAGAAGAATCCTCAGGAGGAGTACTGGCCTCGTCTCACAAACGATAAGGCTCGCAGACCTTATCTTCACACCGATTTTGACAAGTGGGTTGATGAGGATGAGCAAGAGGCTTTGCCTGAGGAGCCTGAAGGAATGGAAGGCATGATGCCCGGTATGGGTGGTGCTGGTGCTGGTGCTGGTGGCATGCCCGGTATGGGTGGTGAAGGCGGCGACATGAGCGCTCAAATGGCCCAGCTCCAGGCTCTTTTGGCTGGCCAAGGTGGTGCTGACGGTTCTGGTTTTGACATGTCCAGTTTGTTGGGCGGTCAGGGCGCACCTGATGATGCTGGTGCCGATATCGAAAAGGCTGACGAGGAGGAGCCCAAAGAGGAGGAGGAGAACTCTGGTCCTACCTTGACCGAGATTAACTGATCCTATATGTAGTTGAAATGTTAGTCTATATACATACACACGCCAAAAATGAATTGCCTAGTCTCTATACACACACACACACACACGTAAAAAAATGAATTGCCAGCAAACAACTAGAATAAATACTATACAGTAACGGGGTCTTGTTGAGGGCCACTGACATCAGGTTCCTTTGATTGACCTTCATCGTCCTCCTCAAGATCTTCCAACGCTTGAGTCTCTTTACGAAGCTCTGAGAAATCCCAGTCATCTTCCTCATCATCCTCCTCAACGAACTTACCACTGGCCATGAGCTGGCGACCAGACAATGTGCTCTTGGGTGCTTTCTTTGCTGCCTCCTCCTTTTCTTTCTTGATACGCTCAGCGCGGTCAACCTTCCATTTGGTGAAGGTCTCTAGGGTGACTGGGGTCAGCTCCTTGGGCAACTTCTTGCGCTCAGTCTCGATAAAGTCTTCTAGAGTGATTTTGTTCTCATTGGCAGCAGCAGCACGCTCCAGCCTTTGTTCCTCCTTGGTCTTGATTTTGAAACCGGGGGGCAGCGCGTGACGATACATACAGGTGTCACCACCATTAGGACACACCCAGCGCCATCCGTACTTTTGATTCTCGACGGCTTCGATGAAATACTTGCAGATCTTATCGGTTGTGGTCTTGGGGTTACCATGCTTGGAAAGAATGACTTCCTGGAGCTTGGCATCGTCCCAGTCCTCCATTGTTTCCTCGTCTTTGCGCTCATCCGTGTAGAGGTTCTTCTTTTCAGTTTTGCGCTCCACTGCCAGATCGTGGGCAAACTTGCACCGAGCTCCTTTGCTGCAGAGACCCTGCTTGAAGTAAGCACAAACAATGGTTTTAGGGTCCACGCCAAACGGGACTTTTTGCTGTTGGATAGAGGATCCCAAAAGGGCTCTGGCCTCTGCTTTCGCTTGCTCTTCAGCCTTCTTTTCAGCTTGCTTGCGGGCATAGTCGGCTTCCTTCTTTTTGTTGGGGCCGGCACCGACCTGCTCGTTTACCTGCTTGACATAATTTTGGACCTTGGCCGACTTTTTCTTATTTTTCAGTCCAAATGTCTTATCTTCAGCAGCTTTTTGCTTTTTAGCCGTCTTGGTCTTTTGACTCTCTTGGTTTTTCTTTGCCATTAGGTAAGAGGTACACCCGGCGCGCTTCCCTAGATTAGTGCACGAGGGTTGTCATCACTAGTAATCAGATTGGACAAGCGCGCGCACACACAAAACACCTCATGATGCGTACCTTTCCAAGATCTTTGACAAATCGTTGGCCAGTTCTAGCTGGCGGAATGGCGGTGGCGGTGGTTGCGCACGCAATGGTCCGCCAAAAGGGATCGGTGGCCAATGATAGCCACAAAAACACAATCAGCTTGCTGAACCCGGCACAGGTCACGGCAACACTGCGCGAACACGAGGAGAGCTACATGATTGACCGCAAGAACGGCGTCATACGTTTCGATATCGGGCAGCTCGCCTCAAATCACCCCATCGAGGATGATTATTCCTCAGGAATCGTTCAGGTGCCATTGGCCACCCAAGATGACCAGGAGTTTTCAACTGATTGGATGTTTTGGGGCGTTTACGATGGTCATGGCGGCTGGTCTACTAGCGCAAAGCTCAGGGAAGCCCTCATTCCTGCGGTTACTCGCGAGCTCCAGCAGGCATATAAACCATTGATCAATGGCTCCACTCGTAGACTGGTACCGGAAACCCCAGAAACGGTTGACGAATGCCTCAAGTCTGCATTTGTTAAACTAGATGACCAAATTGTAAACAAGAGCGTCGAGAAGCTGTTGGCAAACCGCAGTGTCAAGACTGCTGCTGAGGGTATCCCTCCTGCAATCAGTGGTTCGTGTGCGCTCATGGCACTTTATGATTCTTACTCGCACGATCTGAGAGTGGCAGTCACTGGTGATTCGCGCGCTGTCTTGGGTGAACGCCAGGCTGACGGGTCTTGGACTGCTCGTGCCCTGACCACAGACCAAACCGGTAGCAACGAGGAAGAGGTGCGCCGCATTCGTGCTGAACACCCCGGTGAGCAGGATACCTGTGTGCGTAATGGTCGTGTCTTGGGTATTTACGAGCCCACGCGAGCGTTTGGCGATGCCAGCACAAAGTGGCCCCGTGACGTGCAATCCCAAGTTTCGCACGAGTTTTTCGGTCGTCGCATTCCCCGTGATCTCCGTACCCCTCCTTATGTGACCGCTGAACCCGTTGTTACTCGCACCAAAATCGACAAGCCTGGCTTTTTGGTGATGGCTACCGACGGTCTCTATGAATTGTTGAGCAACGAACAAATTGTTTCGCTTGTGGTTGAGTGGATCGAGAAGAAGAAGCCTCACTCTTTGAGGTCAATGCAGCCAAAGAAGGATGGGTTCGTTGACAAGTGGATTCGCCCCGGCCGCAAGCAATCGGTAATTGAGGATGTTTCGCAAAACAAAGACTGCCAAAAGCCGCCTATTCGCCGTCGCAAAGAAGCTCCCCAGAATGCAGTAGTTGACGATAACTGCTCCACCCATTTGATTCGCAACGCTTTGGGAGGCGCCAACCAGGACCAAGTGAGCATGCTTGTTAGTATCCCCGCTCCCTTGAGTCGTCGTTACCGTGATGACTTGACTGTCACTGTGGTATTCTTTGGTGAGAGTGATGAGAATAGCGGGGCTGTAAGAGTCAATAAAGAGGCAACCATGCAGAACCCCAAGCCCAAGCTATAGAGTGGCCCTAGCTTGCCCATTTAGTCTTTTATTTAACCATCATGCGCTCCGGGCAATGCACTAATGTTCGAATTCGTTCATCTAGTCATAATAAATAGCTACGGTCAACTTGTGGCAATATATAACAATACATTATTGCAGATCGCAAAGGCACGACTTTGCCAACGCTCGCATATCGCGAAAAGAGCGCCCCTCAAAAGACTGACGATGACTTTTACAAATATTCCACGTGTCGCAAGAATAAAAAGGTCCTTGGCCTCTGCATGACGCGTCCACTAAAGCGACAGCAGTCAGGACCGTGGAATTAGGCTGAAAAGAGCGTTTCATGAGGACCAAGCGCAGGTCTGTAACCAGGGACTGTAGCTCTTTGGCAGCCTGGGCCTCCTCTTTTGCGCTTTGCGACTGGAGCTCGAGCTGTGGCGATAGGGTTAGCTCTTCATCCTCAAAGTCAGAGTCCATGACTGGACCTGGGGGGCACCTGGGGGGTGTTAAACAAAGAGGGCAGGAAAGGGGCAAATCTGGAAACCCGTTTCTTTTTCACCAAGCGGCCGTGCTGTGTTTTAGTTTTTCTTGTTTAGTGAAAAAAGTGTGAAAAAACAAAACAATAAACGACTAGATTCCCCCATACGATAGGAATAGGAACAACAAGGGATTGGCTTCGCATACTAAAACCATAGGAGATATGTAAATCAGAGAAGCACATAAAGCGAAACCCTATGTATTCCATTCGAATCGTATTCGGTCCCGTTCCGTTTCAGAACTGTGGTTCAGGTTTAGGGGGTAAGAAGATCTCCAGGTCCAGTTTGTTGGAGAGAAAAGCATCGGCTAAGTCGGCGTTTGTATCGATTATTTTCCCGCTATCACGGGTCCGCACTCTCAGCACGTCACTAGTGCTGAGACCAAACGATGTGCGGCACGACTCTATAATCTCATGCAAGGTAGGTGGTGTTCCCTTGAGAGGAGAAAAAGTGAACTTAAACTCGAGATTTTTATGAGAAATTGTGACGAGTCTCTCGGCCCACATGGGCCCTTTTAGTGGTGGAAGCGTTGCGGGGGCAGGCACACTCGGCGGAGGTACAGAGCTCACCGAGCCAGGGGCAGACGCCGGGGGTGGAGGCGGCGGAGGTACCCTAGGCGTTGATATTGGTATGGGGACCGAGTGGGGCGGCACTGGATGCATTACAGGAGCAACAGAGCTGGATGAAGGCTGTGATTGCTGGTGTTGGTGCTGGGCCGCCGTAGCCCCAGAACCCGGGGTGGCCCACATATTTCGCAACATGAGCTCAGTATTTGTGATATGATGAACCATTCCTGCTAAATCAGGCATGGATAAGAGCTCGGCAAACAGCGCACGCAGGACCTGGACGCATGAGGCCTGGTCACGGGTGCACCCTGTGGTAATGGCGTGGGACAGGCTCTGAGCGCCAATAATGCGGGCCAATTCGTCTCCCAAGGGGCCAGACTCAAGCCCTGCCAACACTTGCTGAGCAGCTGCTAATTGCTGAGGCTGACTGGCAAGACCCAATGCAAGCCGTAGAGCGCCCGCGCTTATTAGTGCATTGTCCTTTGTACAAAGAGGCCTACACAGCTCAATCAATGCGCCAAGGGGGCTCTCAATTTGTTGCTGCTGAATTAACTGGGGAGGATTCGCGACTTCAATGTCAAAATTGGTAATGGCGAGGGACCCCGTCTTTGTTGGTCTTCGGCGGTTACGGCGCACCGATTGGATTCCTAGGCGCACCAACCGCTCAAAATCGGGAACGGCATCTGGAGTATAACGGAACTCCTCGGCGACTCGTTCGGCCACCTGGCGAATCTGTGGCTCCTGTTTGGAGGCCTTTTGTTCGTCAAGCCGCAACGTGTTGATTAGCTCGAGACGACGGTTGGAAAACCTTTTCCACTCTGCATCATCGGTGAACCCTAATTTTTCTCGCAAATATGCTGTAGAGTCCACTTTATTCGATGAGCGAACCGCGCTACGCGGATCTTCCATGTAGTAGTAAGCGGCGATGCCAGCTTTTAACGCGAGGGGGTGGGCTAGTCCTTAATTTTTTCTGGTGATTAATACTATTTACAAGAATCGACTATTATCCCCTATTTTGATTAAGCGCAAGAGCGATTGGTATTATAGAAGCTAACGTTGGGGACCAGGTTGGTGGTGGGTCTACCTATCGTCGATCCTCAAATTGGGAGTTTTGGTGGGGGAGGGGGGGGAGTGGGCAATATTTGTATAGCGTTATAATTCAGGTGCTTTATCTCTACTTGGTTGTATAAATATCCGCTAATTGATGCTTGGCACCAATTTCCAAAAGATCAAAGTTTAAACGGCCAATGTGCAGTGTGAAACACAATAGAAGCCTCTAAACGCTTAATTCCAGCCTTGTTATGCAGAGGGCCTTGGACGGGGGGTTGACGGTTTCAAATTTTAGCCCCGGCACGCCACGTTTCACATAATAGCGCATGGACGCCACCCCCGGTTTCATCCCTTTGTCTTGGGACTCGTCTCTAAGCGGTCTCGCGTTTCCAGTCTTGTCCTCTTTGTTTTACTCCACCTCGCGATGGACCCAGAGAAACGTTCACCATTAGACGCGTGGGCGTCAAAACACCTTAGCATTGCGTCGGCTGCCTCTATGGACATTCTTGGTGAATTACCGCCTCCGCCGCCGCCCAAATCGTCACGTCCCTCGAGCTCAGGGTCTAGTCCCGCAGCTAGTAGCCCCAGAAACACCACCCCCAAGAAAAAAGTCGTCAAATCAACAAAAGAACTACCACCTTTACCGCCTGCGCCCCGTGAAGCGCACGCGTCTTTTGACTTTAAACCCCCGCAGATTGGTTCAGTACAGAGCCACAAGGCCGTGGTATCGCCCGCCCCCACGGTCACCCCCAGGTCTCCGCCAAAAAAGTTTGATTTTGAAAGTCTGGATGATCACCTCAGGATGGGAATTTATCAGATTGAAGCGGGGTCACTGGAATGGGCCCGATTCCATATTAAACATGCCCGCTCGCGGTCGCTTATTGGCCGGCTATTGTGGGATGTAGGCAGTAAAATGGGCTGGTGGCTACCCGATAAACCCCAACACAATTACGCTTTGGTTTTCACATACTTGGAAAATGTCGATCTGCCCAAACTGAGGCGACTGGCAGGTACACTTCCGGCGCCGCGTCTGACAGCTGCTTTTTCGACCTTGACGAGGTATGACGACTTCTTTGATGGCGCAGCAGCGCTCATGGATGTACCGATGCCCGAGCTCCCACAACGCAGAGGCTCGATAGGGCAAGCGGCGAAAGCAGCTGCCGCATCGTTATGCTCTTCCTCAGAGCCCACCTTAATCAATACTACACCAGCAACGCCAGAAACCCCTCCATTAATGATGCCGCGCTCGTCATCGCGGGGGTCGATGCGCACTAGAACGCCCGAGCCAAGGCTAAGTGATATCCCTATGCCCGTGACTCCTCAACCGTTTGCGAAAACGCATGGCCGCAGCGGTTCTAATCAGAGTCTGAATTCGGCTCACATGTTCCCGTACCCTTGGCGTCATTCAAGAAACAATTCCCAGACTAGTGGGTTTGATTGACCACCCCCCCCC
>JAKTWN010000041.1:0-78130 GCA_030582035.1 Wickerhamiella occidentalis
GCGTGTTTTATGCAGTACTTGAAACCCGAACCCTGACAGTTGTTTAATTTTCACCGTGTTGAATACCATACCCACAAATTGCTCGAAATCAAAAATTTTTTTTCCGGAGTTGGGCCCTGAGAAAGCCTCAAGATCTAGTCGCATGTACCCTGCTTCCAAGATGACGGGGTGCTTTGCTTTTACTCACGACTGCATATTCGCTGTCGAGTATGCAAGGGTGTGCATAGGGAGAATAAAAGGTATTGTGCGGCCTCATTGAGGTTACAACATGAGTGTTCACAATGCTGACTTGGAGAAGGCAGTGAGCCTCGAAAGCAGTCTCGAACTGGGGAGAAATGAGACCTCGCCACATAAAAACGCGTTTGCAAGATATCTAGAGAGCTGGAAACCAGTCGCTATTGCCTTGCCACCGGAGGAGCTCAGTAGAACTCAAAGGGCTATCTATGGTACTGCAGATATCCCACTCAAACACACTCTCAAGAACAGACACATTCAGATGATTGCCATTGGCGGATCGCTCGGTGCAGGTCTTTTCATCGGTACTGGTAATTCACTCAAAGCCGGTGGCCCTGGAGGTCTTTTGATTGGATACTGTCTGATTGGAGTTTTACTCTTTTGCACAATGACTGCACTTGGTGAGCTCGGTGTTAGGTACCCAAGTGCCGGTGTGTTTAGTGCCTATAATTCTCGCTTCATTCACATGTCTTGGGGCTTTGCAATTGGTTGGAACTATGTCATTCACTGGCTGTGCTCATTCCCCACCGAACTCATTGCTGCTGCAAATACTCTTGAATACTGGAAGATCAATGGCGATGATAACGGGGCCGTCACTGTCAATAGGGTGGCATGGGTTGCACTGTTTTACGCGGTTACGTTTATGGTTAATATGTTTGGTGTACGTGGCTACGGTGAGGCCGAGTTCGTCATCAGTATCATCAAAGTAGTTACGATTCTTGGCTTTATTATTTTCGGTATCGTGGCTACGTGTGGTGGTACTCCAGCTCACCACTACTTTGGAACCACGTTTTGGCACAACCCAGGCTCTTTTCCTAATGGTGCAAAGGGCGTGTTTAAGGTATTTGTCACGGCGAGCTACGCGTTTTCCGGATGCGAGTTTGCTGGTCTCGCAGCAATGGAGTCGGGCGCTCCACACAAAACCCTTCCGCGCGCAGCCAAACAAGTGTTTTGGCGTATCCTCTTGTTTTATATCGTGTCAATTGTTGTCATGTGCTGCCTTGTTGCGTCCAATAACCCGCAACTTGGTACTGATCAAACTGCCAACTCCTCGCCATTTGTCTTGGCAATCAAGGCCGCAGGAGTTAAGGGTCTCCCCAGCGTGATTAATGTGGTCATTTTACTGGCTGTCTTGTCTGTGGGTAACGCTGCCATCTACGGTAGTTCGCGTACCGTTGTTTCTTTAGCAGCGCAGGGCCATGCACCTCGCTTCTTACTCTACATTGATCGCCAAGGACGTCCTGTGATTGCCCTTGCAATTGCATTCGTTTGGGGCTTGCTTGGCTTTGTAGCCGCTACACCCAACTACAACAAAGGCTTCATTTGGCTTTCGAGTCTTGGTGGTTTGTCGAGTCTTTTGACTTGGGGATCTATTTGCGTCTGCCACGCGCGCCATCGTCTTGCCATGAGAGCCCAGAATATTTCTGTTGATGAGCTCGAGTATAAGGCTCCACTCGGACTCTGGGGCTCAGTAGTTGGCGCGGTGCTTGCCGTTGTAGTACTAGGCCTCAATTTCTGGGTATCGCTCTTCCCCCTCAATTCTCATGGAAAAGCCGATGCAAGAAGCTTCTTTGAAACATGGCTCTCTGCATGTATTATTATCGGGTTCTTTGTACCGCACTTGATTTGGTTCAGAGACCCCTTCCTCAGCAGTAAACAGACAGACGTCACCAGTGCAACTCGTATCACTGACCGTGAAGAATTGAGAGCACAGATCCAAGAAGAGAAAGCAGAACTGGCATCTAGAAGCGTACTGTATCGTTTCTACCGGTTCTGGTGCTGAGTGTGTGCGCCAGAGGTGGGTCTGATTGCAAATCCCCTGCTACCTGTTTATCTGCTACCTTGGTATTATTATTGGCGCCTCGTATAGTGTGTATCTATCTATTTTTATTATTGAAATTGTCTAGTAATGTGCGGGGGTGGAGCGCTAAACGATCAAACTGCATGACTGTCACATGAAGTGTCATGCAGGCCTTTTCAAGCGAGGTGACCCTGCATGAAATTTTCCGATCGTGCGAGGGAATTTGGCAGGCGTGTGCGAGATGAAACGTGAAAACTTTAGAAATGTATCGGGAATACACCGACTAGTTGATAAGATTTCGCTAAATTATATATTTCCCCTCAAGATCGTGCCACCAAGCAGCATCTGGTCATGCATGGTTGCAGAAGCAGCCATTGAAAAATTACCCAGGCATCCTTCCCCACATCATATCACATCAGATGGAAAAGCGGTCGGATGACGACGGAAATTTATCAGCCATGAGTTCTTCGTTGAATGATCACGGTAAAAAAAACCACGGTCAAAGCCAAAGGGGGGTGAAGAAACTCTTGTCTGACTTCAAGCCCGTGGCCATTGCCCGGCCAGCAGATGGCATGACCAGGCAGCAAAGAGCGATTTTCGGCACAGCAGATATCCCGTTCAATATGGCTCTCCAGCAAAGACACATCCAAATGATCGCAATAGGCGGCTGTATAGGTGCTGGTCTGTTTGTTGGTACCGGTAACTCTTTGCAGCAAGGTGGACCAGGAGGCCTCATTATCGGATATTCACTTGTTGGTATCTTATTATTTATGACCATGACGGCGTTGGGAGAGCTGGGAGTCCGGTATCCCAGCGTCGGCGTTTTTAGCGCCTACAATTCACGATTTATTCACATGTCGTGGGGGTTCGCCATCGGCTGGAATTACGCGCTCAATGTGCTAATTCAGATGCCAACAGAGCTCATTGCCGCTGCAAACTCAATCGAGTACTGGAAACTCAACGGCGATGACAATGGGGCTGTAAATGTCAACCGTGCTGCTTGGGTAGCAGTGTTCTTCAGTGCTACTTTATTCGTTAACTTCTTTGGAGTTCGTGGTTATGGTGAAGCTGAGTTTGTTGTTAGCTCCATCAAAGTAGCGGCAATCATTGGATTCATCATTTTCGGCATCGTCGCTACGTGCGGTGGTACTCCTGCGCACCATTATTTCGGGGGACACTATTGGCATGATCCAGGCTCTTTTCCCAACGGTGCAAAGGGTGTGTTTAGAGTGTTTGTATCGGCTTCTTATGCATTTGGTGGCTGTGAGTTTGCAGGCCTGGCGGCCATGGAATCTGGTGCCCCTCACAAAGCACTACCAAGAGCTGTAAAGCAGGTGTTTTGGAGAATTATTTTGTTTTTCATCGTATCGGTCATTATCATTGGCTGCCTTGTGCCCTCAAATCACCCGCAACTCGGCACCGATCAGACTGGTAACTCCTCCCCATTTGTCTTGGCAATCAAGGCCGCTGGAGTAAAAGGTCTGCCCAGTGTCATGAACGTAGTGATTATGTTGGCTGTATTATCTGTTGGTAATGCGGTAATTTTCGCCAGTTCTCGTACACTCGTCTCCTTGGCCGCTCAGGGACACGCTCCCCGGTTTTTACTATACATTGACCGCAAAGGACGCCCCGTCATTGCAGTCGGTATTGCATTCCTTGTTGGACTAATTGGATTTGTTTGTGCGACCCCTACATACTCTAGGGGGTTCAATTGGCTCTCAAGTATTGGTGGCTTATCGAGTCTACTTGTGTGGGCCTCAATCTGTGTCTGCCATATTCGCCACCGTCTCGCCATGAAAAGCCAAGGAATTCCCACTGATCAGCTCGAGTACAAGGCTCCCGCTGGTATTTTCGGGTCAATCATCGGCATTCTTTTGGCATTGGCTGTATTAGGCCTTAACTTTTGGGTATCTCTTTTCCCCCTCAACTCGCACGGCAAGGCCGATGCTGAAGGCTTTTTCGAGACTTGGCTATCCGGCTGTATCATTATTGCATTTTTTATTCCCCACTTGCTTTGGTTTAGGGATCCTCTCCAGAGCTCCAAAAGCCTCGATGTCACTTCGGCCGTGAGAGTCGCCGATAAGGAGCAGCTTCGTGCAGAAATTGAAGAATATCGTGCAGAGCTCAAATCCCGTAACTTTTTCTACAGAACGTATCGATTCTGGTGCTGATTAGACTAACTTTATAATGTATCATGTCCTCTCCTAAGCTACTGCGCGAACAATGATCCACAATGGCCTTGGATTAATGATCTCCAATCGTCACCTCTTTGTGCAAGTTAATATGCAAGATAGTGACGCGTAGCTTATTGGACCCAAAGTCTATCACCTGCACAGTCTAATGCACGCGTGTGCCCCAATTTACACTTTTTTATTTCAGCAGACCCGCTGCCAAGGCTGTGAGTTCGGGTTGGTGTGGTGATAAGATTAAAGAGATGACTACTAGCACGCGCTTCCGAATCTAAAGCGACTGCCGAAAGCTCACGAGGCGGTATTCCACCGTACGTGATTGGCCGCAGATCTTTTATCAAGTGGGAATTCTGCAGGTACATGACAAATCAAATCTGCTATTTGTACGACCCTAGAGGCACGACAAAGTAGCAGGGCAGCGAAATATAATATTTAAAATACTTATGACTTCTGAAAAATCTTAATTTATACCCTTTATAACCCCCCCTTTTCCTTCCTTTGCCGGAAAAATGCAGAAACCATGAAAACTCCAGTCCATAATGCCCCCACTTGCATCTCGCATGGTCACGTGAGTCTCCGAATAAGTCTAGACGCGGCTTATCTCTGCAAGTTACCAATGTACGACGTTCGCGTAGTGGCACTGGACGCCCAGGATCATATGCTGCGTGCATTCCAGTTCCCAGTTGAGCAATGGTTGGACCGCCCGCTGCCATGCTCCAAGGGCCATCTCTCTCTGCTGAACCCTCGGACGAGTTTCTTTTCCTACTGCTTTACTGCGCTAATTGAAGGTGTTTTATCTGCTGTTTTCTTTTTGCCGGTTTTGTACCTTTGCTATTCGCTATTTTCTCACCGGAGAGGCGAAAATACCATCAAAGGCCAGGCCGCATACTTTTTTTCGCTTCTTGTCGTGATTCTGCGCGCCTCGAGCTTCTACCTTGAGGATACCACCCCAAGTCCCGTCGAATGGTTTACTTTGGCTACTTCTGCTATTGTAGCGCTTGGTCAATTCATCCAGGAGGGCCGCGTGTTTGTTTGCAGCGCCGAGATTCTTTTGTACTGGCTTTGTTTTACCGTAACAAGTCTCACACATGCTCTTGATGACTTTCTCAACCACCGCACAGCTGTTTGGGTCTCTGTGCCTGCGTTTGTTTTGAGCTTCGCCACTTTGATCGCCAGTGCTTCCCAGCAGCAGTCTAAACAGGGTGGGTTCGATAAC
Organism: Wickerhamiella occidentalis; assembly: GCA_030582035.1. Taxonomy (NCBI): domain Eukaryota; kingdom Fungi; phylum Ascomycota; class Dipodascomycetes; order Dipodascales; family Trichomonascaceae; genus Wickerhamiella; species Wickerhamiella occidentalis. Next base: position 5,441 of record JAKTWN010000041.1, read on the forward strand.
GTGAACGTGTTTCAGAAAATCACGCTCAATTTCCTGAGCCCTCTGTTGTACGCTGGTCGCAATGGCCAGATCACGCGCAAGGATCTTCCTCCTGCCCCTGTTGGTCTCAATAGTGTAAACAGTTGGGATAAGCTCCAGACTAGACTGGATAAGTCCGCACCTACTCGCAAATTCAGGGTGTTGCTCTCTCTCTTGAGTATTTTAAAGTGGGAGGTTATCTCACTTTCGGTCTTGGACGCATCTTCTGAGTTGTTTATCTTCCTGCGCCCTGCAGTCTTGTCTTTTTTCCTTAGCTCGTTGCAAAAGTACATTGCTGGTGAGGCGCCTATTTTTCACTCGTTTTACTTTGCTGTTTTACTTGGTGTTATCCCCCTGGCCACTAATGCGCTTGTCAACATCAACATGCTATACTCCAATCTCGTCTACATTATGTCGCGGTCGGCTCTTACCGGTATTATTTACCGCAAGTCTCTCGATTTGAGCCCAAAGTCTCGTGATGAATACGATAGTGCCAAGATTATGAACCTGATTAACGTCGATACTGATCAGATTGATGGTATCGCTACGCAGCTTCCCACGCTGGTTAGTGCTCCCACTGCTCTAGTTTTGGCTACCTGGCAGTTGTACATGTTCATTGGCCCCACGATGTTTGTTTCCATTCCTCTTTACATCCTGTTTACTGTTTACTCGTCGTGGGCTTCCAAACAGATTTATCAACTGATGCCCGAGCTCATGAAAGTTCGCGATGGTCGTACAAAGACAACCACAGATGCTATTCGCAACATCAAGTCGCTGAAACTTTATGCGTGGGAGGTCCCCTTTAGCAACAAAGTTTTGAATGTACGTGAGGAAGAGCTTGCCCTCGATAGAAAGTTCTCAAGCATTTTTGCCGTACTCAGCTCCCTCTGGTCATGCACCGGTGATGTTGTTGCCGCCGCTATTTTTGTCACTTTTCTCTACTTTCAAAAGGGTGTTTTGAGCCCGGATGCTGTCTTCCCTGTCTTGACCCTTTTGGCGTACATTACAGTCCCCTTTATGCAGCTGCCCGGTGTTATCACTGCACTTGGTCGCGCGGTCACTTCTCAGACCCGTATCAATGACTTTATTACTGAACCTGAGATTGAGCGCAAAAACTACTCTCGCCTACCTGCTGTCAATGGTTACCACAAGACCGCTGTAGAGGCTGAGAATGTCACCGTTTCCTGGAATGGCGATAAAGAAGAGAATATCATTCCTCTCAAGAACGTCAGCTTCAAGGCAGGTAATGGCGACCTTGTGTGTATCACTGGTAAAGTTGGCTCTGGTAAAACCGCACTTTTGAAGACTATTATCTCTGAGATTGTTGTCCTTGAGGGTGAGGTCACTGTTCGTGGTAATATCAGCTACTGCCCTCAAGAGCCATGGCTACAGAATAAATCCATCAAGGATAACATTTTGTTTGGTAAGAAATGGGACGCTGATTTCTACAAGGCGACCCTCGAAGCTTGTGCACTCGATGTTGATTTAGCTGCATTACCTGAAAAGGACGATACCGAAGTTGGTGAGAAGGGCGTCTCCCTCTCTGGAGGTCAAAAAGCACGTGTCGCTTTGGCCAGGGCTGTTTACGCGCGCTCTGATGTGTATGTCTTGGACGATGTGCTTTCCGCTGTCGATGAGCATGTGTCTGGTCACCTGATTGAACGCCTTCTTGGCAAGAATGGCCTCATTGCTTCGAAAACAATTATTCTTGCTACTAATAATGTCAAGGTTCTCGCTCATGCATCGCTCATTGTTACTCTCCAGGATAAGACCATCGCTGAGCAGGTCACTGTCAAGGAGGCTCTTGAGCGTAAGGATGAATCCCCCACTTATAGAATCATGAAAGAGTACCATGTTGGTGGCGACATTGATGATATCGAGACTGCGGATCGCAAAGAGCACATTATTGCCGGTGAAGCCAGCGGTACTGCTACTCCTCTTCGTCGCTCTTCATTCAACGAGGGCCCCGCGGAGGTTGGCAACCACGGTAACACCGATGAAGATAAAGACACTGGCAGTGTTTCTCTGAGTATTTTCAAGCGCTACTTCCAGGCTGCTGGCCCTGGCGTCTTGTTGGGCGGCCTTGTTATCTTGTCCTCCTCGGTGCTGCTGATGAACTCTATTTCAATCTGGCTTGGTGTAATCTCCAACCACAACTTTTCCAACCTTGATGATGGCCGTAACTACATTATCTTCTATTTATGCCTTGCACTGGTTTCTGGATTCTCTATCTTTTACAGTCAGTATTGGTTCTTGTGCAATGTCGGTATTACCGTTTCCAGAAGTCTCCATTTGCAAATGCTCCGCACTGTTCTTCGTAGTCCCATGCGATTCTTCGACATTACTCCCATTGGTAAAGTGATTAACCGGTTCACTGGTGATATCGTAAAGCTTGACGCCACTCTGCCCCCCATGCTTTACTACTTTGTTCGCAGTGCTCTCAACCTTGTGGTCCAGCTTGCTACTGTGCTGGTTGGCGCTCCTCTGGTGATCTTCATTCTTATCCCGTTGGCATTCTTGGGTAACAGCTACCGTCGCACTTATATCCCTGCTTCTCGTCAGCTCCAGCGTATGTCGTCTGCTTCCAACAGTCCTATTCTCAGCCACATTGAGGAAAGTATCAAGGGTGCTTCGGTTATTCGTGCCTTTGACTGTGTCAACCAATTCATCAACATTTACGAATCCCGTACCGACTACTGGATGGAGATCAATTTTGTCTCCCTCAACATGCGTCGCTGGCTCACCTGGCGTATTCAGGGTATGACTGCCACCTTGAGTTTCTCTGCTGCTATCTCTATGGTTGTCCTTGTTTACTATGGATACCTTGGTGTCGGTATGGTTGGTGTTGTTATGTATAATGCCAACCGTGCTGGTGTCATGGTCCAGCAGATTATCTCTGGTTGGGCCGATCTTGAAGTCAGTGGTGTTGCGCTCGATCGTGTCTTGGAATACATTGATCTCCCTACTGAGGCTCCTGAAGAGATCGAGGATACAAAGCCAGTTGCCGAGTGGCCTCAAGAAGGAAAGATCCGCTATGACAACTTCAGCACTCGCTACTCCCCCGAGGGTAACGACGTTCTCAAGAAGATCAGCCTTTCTATTGGCTCCAAGGAGAAGATTGGTATCGTTGGTCGTACTGGTTCCGGCAAGTCCACTATCACGCTGTCATTGTTCCGTATTATCGAGGCGTCAGGTGGCAATATCGACATTGATTTAATCAACACATCTAAGCTCGGGTTGTCTGATTTGAGGTCCCAGCTCTCTATTATTCCTCAAGACTCTCAGATTTTCGGCGGCACTCTGCGTGAAAACTTGGACCCTCTCAAAAATGTCACAGATGAGAAACTCTGGGAGGTCCTCGCGCTCTGCAGCCTCAAGGAACACTTTGAAGGACTGGGTACAGGTCTCGATACCATTTTAAGTGATGGCGGAGACAACCTAAGTCGTGGTCAGACCCAACTGATTTGTCTTGCCCGTGCGCTTTTGCGTGACAGTAAGATCCTTGTACTTGATGAAGCTACTGCGTCTGTCGATGTGCAAACAGATAAGATTGTCCAGCAGACTATTCGTGCTCAGTTCAAGGACTGCACTATCATCACCATTGCTCACCGTCTCAATACAATTATGGACTCTGACCGTATTCTGGTACTGAACGCTGGTGAGGTGATTGAGTTTGATACTCCTCAGCGTCTCTTGGATGCCAAGGGAGCTTTCTACAACCTGACCCAAGCTAAAGAGAAGGCAGATAAAGAAGACGAAGTTGAGCAAGCACTCAGTTGAGATTAAATTCATAACATACGTAAAGATCTATCTATCAAAAACGGTAACTTACTGCTGGGACTTGATATACTCGGCGAGAGCGTCAATGGTAATTGTTTTGAGGCCATGCTCTTTGGCAAAGCTGAGACAGTCATCGCGACGTGCCATGAGTCCATCATCTGGTTTTACGAGCTCGCAAATCACGCCAGCGGGAGAGAGTCCGGTCAAGCGGCACAGGTCGACCGCAGACTCGGTGTGGCCTCTACGGGTCAAAACGCCGCCTTCACGGGCACGCAAAGGAAGCATATGGCCTGGGCGATTGAATTGACTAGCATCAGACTTGGGGTCGGCAATCTTGCGCACAGTGAGGGCTCTGTCTGCTGCCGAAATACCCGTGGTGACACCCTCGCGAAAATCACACGAAACAGTGTATGCGGTCTTGTGCTGGTCCTGCAGCTCAGGCACCATCATGGGAAGAGCAAGTCTGTCGGCAATTTCCTCGGCGATGGCACAACAGACGTACCCACTCGAGTGCTTGACCAAAAAGGCCATCTTTTCGGTGGTACAGAGCTCTGCGGCCATGATTAAATCACCCTCGTTTTCTCTATTTTCGTCATCAAGCACAACAATGAACTCACCATTCCGGAATGCCTTGAGAGCTTCCTCTACACTGTCGAACCCGGGCATTAGTGTGATGACTCTGGGCTCGACTTTGGTCATTGAAATACCGCTCATGAAACTTTATGGGGAGGTTGTAGAGGCGCCTAGTGGTGCTATTGAGTATTATATATAAAAACTAATAGAAACTTTACTTCAAACAAAGTTTGCGAGCATCTTTTCATCCAGTCCATATCCAGCGAGTAAACGGAGAAAGATTGGCCTACCTGTTCACAAAAGACAACTTGGAGAACCAATTCCTGAGCATTTCGTAAACTTTATTCAACTCTAAGCCGAGTTTTTTTTGCCCTTGTTCTTGTTGAATTTTAATACCAAATCACATGCACCATTTCGCATTACCGACCTCAATTTGAAATACATCTAAAGGGTTACGATGAATGGCAAGGTGAAGTTTAGCTTGTATATCTATGTAACATGTATATTTACAAAAACGCTTCAAATGCCCAAGAGCTTCCCTGTCGCTTCTGCTTTGGACGATTTAACGACAAGCGCTGAATAATTAGCTCGTGGATATACGCACGAATTAAATTGAAAACGGAGCACCGACTTGCTTGTTAATTCATTGCGGTACATCTATTCACATGTAGACTAAACGACACTGTGTTCCGATCGATCCTCATGTGCAGCGTCTATATCCTAATTGAATTGAACTTTCTGTGCTCGAGCTTCGTAGGATCAAAGTAGGGGTAGAGTAAATTATGCTATTCATTGAAACAACCAAATTAGATACAACCGAATCAAATACAGACGCTTTTGCTGATCTTATTGGCAGTTTTGTCGACAGTGGGATCCTCGTGAGATCCGTTGACAAACCCAATGCCGCTACTTGTGCCCATTCATGAGCCGTCAACGATAATAAAAGCAGCATTGGGCAAGTTTTTTAGTAGCGAATCTTTCTCATTAGTTGCTGCGACGGCATTCTCGCTCCAGTTCTTTGATGAGCGATTCAACCTGGAGATTTCAAGCGTCGCAGTAGCCGCGCCAGTGTGCAGTATAGGCACAATCAAAGATGGAGACAGAGATGCGATAGTTGTTTGTTTGGAGGATGGTAGAGTAGAAATCGTCAAGTATTCTCAGGATCAATCGTGTTTTGTTAGCGAAATGATCTTCCAAATCGAAAAGGGACCGGATAAATTGCAGGTGCTTTGTGCAAACGGCGACAACTCAATAGTGTTGGTAAAGTCCTGTAACCCTTCACAATTACTGGTTTTGAGGGCCGGCAAAACTATCAAAGCATCGCTTTTCGGTGGCAGGTGGGGCAGGATATTCGATGCCTGCTTTCTATCAAACGATAAAGTTTGTATGATTGAGAACGACCCCTCAACGAACCCACAGCTGGGGGTGTTTTCCCTGAGTACCAAGGGCCTCACGATGGAAAATACTCTTGCATTAACCTCGATAGATCCCTACCAGCAACCACGAGTCTGCCCAATATCTGAGGGAGTACTTGTCTACGATTTTCAGTGCATCCAAAACTTTAATTTCGATGGGGAAGTCGTACATACTATTGAATTACCCGCGTTTTGCGTACAAGCCACGAATAGCGGTATCTTTGTGTCTTCAAAAACTGGCGATCTGTACAATTACAACCAGAGCCGAAACACCCTTAAACAGATCGGTAAACTGGATAGTCCACCCACCAATCTAGTGATAAACGGAAACCTGGCGTTTTCATGGGGGAGTGGCAGCCCTACACAAGTGATTGAGATCGATTCTGCGTCTGTGATTCGCACTCTCCCGACCCTTGGGCCCGTGATAGATATCACACCGCTCTTGAAGTCACGACCGGGGAAAATCCTTACCCTTACAAGCAGTGTGTTTGAGTTTGAGTGCTACGATAGCTGTTTCAGCACTCTGTCACGACTCGACTTTGGTATACCCGCCAACCACATTGCCAGCGTCGAAGCAAACATAAACCCAGACCGCACCATCAAACTAAATAGTAGCACCTTGATGCTTTCAAAGAGCAAGAGCTCAATAGCATTCGATATTACTGGGGAAGGAATGCGGGAATTGAAATCATTCCTATTTTATGACCTGGGTGCCGAGACTCTGGTAGGCAACGCGAAATTTCAAGTGGGGCCCAGTTTCATCAAGACTGCCACTAATAAAATCGATCTTTTGGTCGGCCACGCCTGTGTTTCTCTCGATAGAGCCCTTATTGCATACCTGGATGAGATCAAAGTGTACGATACCAACCTTAGCCTCGAGGCCAGTATAAAGGTCGAAGGTCTAGTTACTCTTGCTACAATTTGCGGAGAATATACAATTTGGGCTACTGATACACGCGTACATATTGCCGAAAAAGGTAATTATGCCAAAGCCAGATCTTATTCACTGGCCGGAATCACAGATGTTGCGTTTTGCAATGGCTACATATTTTTTGGCGATAGAGAGGGTAAACTTCGAGTCTATACCCAGGATATGCAGCACGAGCAGCAGGTAATTGATGTTCTCAGCGGCCCCATCAGGTTTTGCGAATCCGCGGCGGCAACAGATGCGCTCTTTGCGCACGGAGATAAGGTACTGTGGCTTAGTACTAAGGGTAACAAGATCTGCTATGAAATTGTCTATTTCAACCAAAAGGTTGGCACATTAGCTTGCGTAACTGATGAGCTGATTCTCACTACCCGCAAAGACACCATCGATCTGTGGTCTCTAGATGGGTTTGGAATGGCCTCAGTGAATACTGTAGGGACTCAAGAATCCATCGATGCTATGCTCAAATGTGGCGGCGAGCACCTAATTACCGCATCCAGGGATGGGAAAGATTTAACCAAATTCCACCTCTACAGATGGTCTCAGGACCTTTTGCATTCAGAACTCGTATACTCTCTGGAAAAACCAGACGAAATCGTGGAGCAGATTCTATTGGTTGAGTTCACCGGTTTCAAAGGACTATTGGTGGCACTCAACCACTCGGTCAAAGATGAGTGTCATTTTCTACTCTTGGACCTCAATAACCTCAAAAGTGAGCCTCGCAGTATCAAAATAGGTACTGGAATGATTGTAAAGATGGTTTCGTGCAAACATCCAGAAACTCCGGACAAGGCTCAAGTGTACTTTTTAAACAGCAGCTTTGTGGGCGTTATGGACATCTCGAAAGATGGCTTCAACATCACAGTCCTGGACAAGAAAGTTTATGTTGGTCGAAATTTCGACATCTTGGGCGATGAAGCGCTGCTCTTTGACTACTTTGAAAAGTCCGAGCTGTGTGGCATCAACGCTCAATCAATCAAACACAAGCTTTGGCTCGAAGATACACAAGAAACTAGCACAGGTCTCATTCTACCACCAACAGAAACTTTCCCCCAGCGCTCATACCTCATCGCGACAGAATCAAGACTTCTCTACCAATTTGAAACAGAGGAAGATCAACTCACGAGTAGTATTGTGGACTTTAACGAAAAGATTACTACAATGTGCCGGATATCACTTGAAACTCCGGGACCATTTGCTGTGGATGCGTTGATGGGAAGTGCAAACGGTGGCCTATACGCGTACTTGCGACTGCCCTCCAAAGTGGAACAAGAGCTGGCTCTGCTGTCGAGGAGAATCCAGAAGGAGAACCGCGCACTGTGTCAAAGTGATGAAGATCAAGAGCAAGTGTCTACACTTGTTCAATGGCGCCTCATTCGCGACTTGGATCAAGGTGAGATTGAGCGGTTATGCTTGGAGCTCAGCATCGACAGCAAATTGGTTAATCAAATCAGAGAGTCGATCAACGCGTTGGTTCACTAGGGAAAATAAATGCATTAGTTAGTTCTATTTGTTCTAGTCTACATTAACCGCATAGACATTGGGATTATCGACCTCGGGGTGTTTGTAGGCTTCGGGGCTACGATCAAGCATCTTTGCAAAATCCGCTCTAGTCAAGGTGATGCCCTCGGAGTATCTCGCCTCATAATCTCTAAATTGGTTCTTCATTCGCTGAATACTCTCCTCCTGCGAGCTGCCCAATCCCTTGAGGTTTGCGTTTTCAATGATTGTATTTCCAAAATCCAGCTTTGCATACGCTCTGTCGAGCAATGTGTGTTCCACAGTGTTGCCGCACACAAATCTGAAAACCAGAACCGGTTTTTTCTGCCCAATTCTATGCACACGGTCCATAGCTTGGAGGTCCTGATGGGGGTTCCAGTCAGAATCCATGATAATGACCGTGTCTGCAGCGGTAAGATTGATTCCCTGCCCACCAGATCTGGTGCTAAGAAGAAACAAGCTAGCGTCACCTTTTTGAAACTTGCTCATCATCTCTTCCCGCTCTTGCTGTGAAGAACCTCCGTCAATACGGCAGGTGGACACTTTGCGGTACTCTGCCCAGTCTTCAACCACATCGAGCATACCTGTAAATTGGCTAAACAAAAGGGTTTTGTGGTTTTTTTTCTGAAGCTTGTCGATAAATTTCCAAAGCATCATCATCTTCTCGCTGCTGGTCTCTATTTCAGAGGTCACTTTGGTCTCTGGAGTCCATGTTGAATAAATTAAAAAGGGTGAATTGCACACCTGACGCATTTGCATGACCAAGTTATTAAAGGTCCGACGCTTCAAGGACATCTCGATCTTGCGCTCCTGAGTCTCGATATCTTTGCGCTTGGTCTCTGAGATTTTGCGTCTCTTGTTTTGAGCTCCAATGGACTTTTGGTACAACTTCAGGACATAATCCTTGATGTCTCCTTCGAGCAAGTGCTGATAAAGATCTTTTTGTAATTTGGTCAAACCACAGTACACGACATATTCACGTTTAGGAGGCAATCCAAGGTCCACCTCTGACTTTAAGCGGCGGAGCACAAATGGCCGTAAAATGGAGTGTAGTGAGGTGACCAAATCACCTTCTGATTCATGATCAATTTTGATGCCTTGCTCAAACCACGAGTGAAAAATATCGATATCCGTAAACACATCCGGCATCAGAAAGCTGAGGAGTGCCCAGAGCTCCATCAGATTGTTTTGCAAGGGGGTGCCCGTAAGAAGCATTCTGTTGGCGCTGGAGAGCTTCTTGAGCTCCTGAACAAGCTTGCAGTTTACGTTTTTGATTCTGTGGCCCTCATCGACAATAACATACTTCCACGGCGTATTGCGAAGATTGTTTGCATCATTGAGGACCATCTCATAAGACGTAACCACTAGGCGTGCCTTTGGTAGTTTGCGTGACAAGGCTGCCCGCTCTGAAGCGTTGCCATAGTACTTGAGCACGTCCAAATGGGGCGCAAATTTACTGATTTCGCGGCACCAGTTGCCGAGGGTGGACAATGGTGCAATAATCAAAAAAGGCCCTTCTGTGCCTTGAGCTGTTAAATATGAGAGAAACGCAATGGTCTCGAGAGTTTTGCCCAGACCCATCTCATCAGCAAGAATACCATTGAGCCCGTTGCGGTAAAGCTCCAAGAGCCATTCCACCGCTTGCTCCTGGTGTTTGTGCAGCTTCACAGCTAGGTTGCACTCTTTCTCTAGCACGCTCACTTTTGTATCCTTATTATTTAGGTTTTCGGTGAGAAATGCCGTGTATAGTTTGCTTTTAGAGACCAGTTGCTGGATCCGAAACAGTTTATCTTCGTCCTGGGGCTCCGGACTGGTTCCGGGTGTATCAGCGGCGAAATCAGTTGATTCTACTGGCGAACTCATTTACGAGTAATTTATATGCAGCAGGCGCGTAAGACTTCGCGTAGGGGTGAAGAGTGTCGATAAGACCCCTCCCCGGCCCTTTGCACCCAAGAACCTCAAGACCCTGACTAAGGACTAATCAACCGTATGCCTCGAACCAAAGTTGAAACTCCAGAGGTTCCCGTTAAACAAGAGAGCGGTGACGCCAGCCCACAAGTGGAGGAACTTGATGACAAGGAAAAAGTCGTACGCGATATCGAATCACGCGTCCGCCAGTACCTAGCGACCCAGACTTATAAGGTAGTTATTCCCAGCTTTGCACAGTGGTTTGACCGTCAAGCCGTACATGAGATTGAGGAAAAATCGCTGCCTGAGTTCTTCAATGGCAGAAACCCCACAAAGACTCGGGAGTCTTACCTACAGTATCGTGACTTTATGATTGATACATATCGCCTCAACCCCTCAGAATACCTGACGGTGACGGCGTGTCGTCGCAATTTAGCGGGCGATGTGGCCACTTTGATGCGCGTGCATAGATTTTTGGAAACCTGGGGTCTCATAAATTATCAGATCGACCCCGATACTCGGCCATCCATCCCAGGGCCTCAGTACACAGGGCACTTTCAGGTCACCCTGGACGCCCCCAAGGGTCTGGAGCCTCTGATTCCCATCGAGGGGGCCAAGCAGAGTAATACTGGTAGAGAAGATGATCACACAAACTACCTCGTGGATGTAGCCAACACCGAGCAGGAGTCTGAGCAACACAAGGCCCCTCTCAACATGGAGCTGCGCAAGAATATCTACGATAGTGCGAGCGATGCCATGGCCCTCTTAGATGAGAACCAGCGCCGCTTTAATGCCCTCACCACTCGCCAGTACAGCTGCTTTACCTGCGGTGACGATATCACAAAAGTCCGCTATCATAATCTTCAATCCAAGCAGGCCATCAGTGCTCTGGCATTTAATTCCGGCCTATTCCCATCTAATTTCACCGCTGGCGACTATGTGAAGCTAGAAGAGGAGCAAAACAACCTCGCAGCCTGGACTGACCAGGAAACTCTCCTGCTCTTGGAGGGAGTCGAGATGTACGACTATGACTGGGAAGCGATTGCGTATCACGTAGCTACCAGAAACAAAGAAGCCTGCCTGGTCAAGTTTTTGCAAATGCCTATTGAAGACAACTATTTGGTGAAAAATGCCGTTGAGAAAAAGGATCAAACACCCAAACCAGACCTTCTTGACCGCCTCGAGAAGCTACTCAAAAGCGATGCCCCTGCATTGGCACAGCGTGCCGCCGAGGCTACCATGGAGGTAGAAAACAAAGCTAATGGTGTCTTGACGAGCCTTGTAACACATCAAATGGATAAAATCGACGCCAAACTTGCCAAGATCGATGAGCTTGAACGGGTCCTCACAGCACAGCGCCGCGAAGTAGAAAATGCTCGCCTCGAAGTGTACTTGGATAGAATCAGCCTCAACAAGCAAACGAACCAGGTACTCTCTACCCTCAAGGAGGCCGCCAACGCCACTGGTGAGGAGGCAATTGCGTTAGCACAAAAGGCCAAGGATATTGCTTCGAAATCCCCTAAAATGACTGTATTGCAGGATGACTCGGAAGATGCCAAGCAAGCAAGAGTCGCAAATCCCAGTCTCAGACCTATTTCTATTGAGACCCCTCAACAATACAAGTTCTGGAGCGCTTAGAGTTACTGTTAGAGGCTCGAGCTAAAACACTACATATTGTTAGCCTTAAAATAATAATTCAATACTGAATGCTAGCTGCTTGGTGAATAGAAAAGGGATTAGCTGCTAGCTACTAGGCACCACATGTATATTAAATGCTGACCAAACGCACAACACGGTATACTCTCTATACATACCAAGATGCTTTGGTTATTTGGAGGTGTGCAAGCGCATAGTCACGGCCATGGCCACAGCCATAGTCACGGAGGAGATTCTGATCTCTATTTGAGCAAGGAAAATCTCGTCAAGCGGACCAGCCAGATCCAAGAGCTTTATCAGTTTATCGCCAACAAGATTGAGACTTTTAGCGACCCTTTCCCTTTATCATTGCTCCCTGAAAGTACTCGCGGCCTTGTGAGCGATCTCGCAGAGTCGCACTACACCAAAGATGCAAGATTTGCCTTTCTTGAACCGTTTTTCGGGTTCTCTCCATTGATTAACTCCATTACTGCTGCTTTATATGTCTCCACCCTCACTAATCTACTTATTAGAGTTAGTCCCGAACTCGATGGATGGGTTCTTGATCTCTTGGTCTCGTTTGCCGAGGGAAGTATCCTCGGCAATGTATTTCTGCATCTGATGCCCGAAAGCTACGAATCCGGTTCGGGGGGTTGGGGTATTGTTTTCGGGTTTCTTACTTTTTGTTTACTCGATAAAACACTGAAAATTGTAGGAAAATCGGTAGGCCATGTGCAGACCCACACGCACTCGCATGGCCCCACTATTGATCAAAACAAACAACATGAGGCCACAGCTAAAATTAGCGGCTCTGAGACCAAAGGAGAGCTCAAGAAACGCAACACTCTAGACAAGCATAGCCACGACAACCATCACCATGAACATGGGCCTGACAGCTCTAGCGAGATCGAGGCTGATAAAGGGGACCGCAAGATCTATGCGGTGCTTAACGTTGCCGCTGATTTCGCGCATAACATCACAGATGGCGTAGCACTAGCTGCGGCGTTCCACAAGTCTACTAGCGCTGGTATTACTGCATTTATCCTTATGATCCTACATGAGGTTCCACACCAATTTGGAGACTTTGCTCTCCTTATGCAAGGTGGTGCATCAAAGGCTGCAGGCTTGCAGGCGCAGATAGTGGCGTCCAGTGGCACGGTTCTAGGATGCTTGATGTTTGGCGCCGCGAGCAGTGAGGAGAATCTGGATCAGATTTTGGGCCTCATCACGCCATTTACTGCGGGGGTGTTTCTATATATAGGGACTGTAGGCGTGCTTCCCGAGTTGCTCGAAGTCGTGACGGGTGACATTAAAGTGAACTTGCAGCAGAGTTTCATCCAAGTTACGGGTGTAATCGCTGGTCTCTTGGTCATGAGTATGTTTAGCTAAAAATTCATAGAAATATTCGCTATCTCGTTTTAAGATTTAAACTACAATAAGATAGTGCTATGCTCGGTTTGGTCGAATTAGGTTATCCTGCATGGCAAAGGAATGCGGAATAGGTCGTCGGGTGCCCCTTGAGGTTAGGGTTATGTCCATGCACGTAGCGCTATTGTCATCAATGGGAATCCAACCATAACCACCTAAACTTTTGACACTTCACGGGTCTTAAACTTTTGCATGGATGTTGGTCTTATTGGCTATTCAGTTGGTTGCGGCAGCCAACACTCCCAAATTATGCAGTAGTGAGCTAACAGCGCAGGGCGACTCCAAATACCTCACCTTCAACTCGTACGGCAGTTGTACACAAAACTGTCAGGGATACGCCTTTGCGATCGCGCAGGGCAATGAATGCTGGTGCTCCAACGAAGCGCCGGGAAATACCGTGGACTCATCACAGTGCGATCAGTCTTGTCCCGGCTTTCCTAGCGACATATGCGGTGGCGATGGTCTGTATGGGTACTATCAGATAGGCCAGCCCAGCGGGACCGCCGCCGCGAGTTCCAGCGCGGAATCTTCACAATCGAGCTCCAGCACTAGTGAGTCGAGTTCTACTGAAGAGTCGAGCACATCCACCACCGCTTCGTCCACGGAGCAATCGTCGGCAACCACCTCATCGGAGACAACTACTAACTCACCTAGTACGTCTTCGTCATCGAGCGCAACTACGACATCGAGCTCATCATCATCTACCGAGTCGTCGTCGTCGTCAACCGAGCCTTCCTCAACCGAGCCGTCGTCAACCCAACCTTCAACAACGGAGAGGCCCACTGTATCATTTATTACCATCACCCAATCAAACTCGGTGCAGACACAGACTATTACGCAGAGGGCTTCTCCGACACAAGCATCAGCCGCGGCGACCGCAAACACCGAATCAATAGCAGCCTCTGCTTCACCGACCCACCAAGAAGCAAAGGGGTTTTTCCAGCGCAAGGGCGCTGTTGCGGGTGTGTTTGTGGTTGTTGGATTGGTTGTATTAGCACTATTACTACTTGCATTATTCCTGTGCGTGCGTCGTCGCCGCCGTCGCCGGATCAACTCTGCTGTGGCCTCATCACATCACGACATGCGCAGTGGACGTGACTCGTTTGCACAGCTAGAGAACGACTCTCAGCTGGTCCCAATCTTTGACCAGCGTGTAGATGCTCAGCAAATGTACATGCGCTGGGAAAATAATACATCGCAGCAATCGCTTCAGGATAACCAGGATTACTCTCGCAAAGTGTTGCGGGTAGCTAACCCGGATGGTGACTAAATTATTTCATTAAAATACCCTTTTCTTTGTTTTTTTTCATAATGCTAATCTATTCAACGACTTTTTCGCCCTCAAAGCCACCAGCCCCGATCTTTTCACGGAATTCGTTCTCAACGTGATTGCACACCTCGACGAGCTGCTGAAGGCCAGCACGGAACGCCTCGATGGCAGTGATGTCGCCGTACGTTTGAATACGGATGTTGAGTTTGGATTCGCTCGGATGAGGAATGCTATAACCGCAAAACTCTACTTCAGGGTTGCGCATGATCATATGCCGGAGGGCATTACCCAGTGTGTGGTCCTCGTCGTTGATTTGAAACGATGCCTGGCTTCCATCGGCACTAGCACCGGGAAGAATCTGGATCTTATCCGAGAATTTTGGCTTGGCGTCCTCCATTTGAACGTCCTCCACTGCAGTAGGCATTTTAGAAGTTTGTCAAATTTTGGGGGTGATAAGTGAGTGATTATATAAGCATGTGGGCCTGATTAGATCTATCTCTTCATGGTATTGAAAATTAGCAAATTATTGGTCTATAGAGAATTATAATCCATTAGTGTCACCTACGTGTCACCACTCAAAAGCCTTATTTTTGCTGCAGTTTCTGAGCAAGTCTTTGAATACTACACCCTCGACAATGGTCTTTTCTACAATCGCTTTGGCATGCTCTGGACGCACAAGAGCCATCAAGACCGCACTACCATCGCTGCTATAGTAAAAGCAATTTGCAGCAAATTTATGGCCACCAACATGGTTTATAAAGACAACTCTGACGCCGCTGGGAGTATCATCGTCAAAATCTCGGTAGAGCCCCACGTCGCGCAATTCCAAGTTGAGGACATCCCGGAGAATAGGCGCACTGATCCCGCACCGTTTATCACGAGTCTTGTGTGAACAAAGCAGGATTATGCCTTTATCATGCATTTTCGTGCCCACATCAGGCGTGTAATCACTAGTATTTTTCACCTTGAGGATCTTGAGCACATCGTCCACGCACTTGTCCTTGGTAGTATCCACATAAATAAATTGCGGGATCACAGTGACCCGAATTTTATCGCCCTTCACCTCTTCATTGGTGGCATTGATCCGTACCGGACCACCCACAATCTTGGAGAAATCTGACGAGGCTTTATCCAGTGCTTCAAAAACCTTTGCGTAGCCGCCTTTATCGTCCGAGGGACTTCTGCTCCAATCCTGACGGCCGGTGGATACAAGAATCTGTAGCGAGCAAGGGGGCGAGGTATTCCAAATTGGCTCATCGTCGTCTACCTTGAAACTTTTTGGATACTTGACGTCGCATCCGGAGCAGTCCTCGTCGGCAATGGAAGCACAGGAGAAGCCTTCAATGTCTGGGACCCCTGACTTTCTCTTGAATACGTCCAAAATACCCATTTTAAGGTTGTATTAGAAAGTATTAGATCACTATCTACCCAGTCTTGTGCAATAGCCCTAACCCTAGACGATGCCCAGTGCCACAAGCTCTGTGCTAAGTAATCGCGGTATTGTACGTGACAGGAAAATACTATAAATCTATAGATACACGTTTAGCTATGAAACGAGGACACAGTATTCAATGATACTAGAAATATAGATTTTTCTCAACTGAATTTATCAAGTCCACGTTTATTAGCCTGTATTGGCCGCTGCGGTAACGGTGACAAGATTAGACAAACCCCACCGCATCCACGCGTCTGTCATCACCAATGGACTTTCTCACAAGTGCAGTGTCAAAGTTTGGGATTGGCAGTAGTGCGTACTCCAAAGACACACCTGTTGATCTCGATTCAAATTTCCCCATCAGCTGGAAAGTTTGGCAGGGCACCGTGCGCAAGGATGGCACCAAATGCACTGTTTTTGAGATTTCGGATCCAACGGTGCACAAACATGGCCAAAATTTCGTCAACGCAGTCAAAAAGCTGCGATTTCCGGGTCTTCCGAGGCTTATTGGTGCTGAGGAGTCGCCAACCTCCATCACCGTGGCACTCGAGCGCATCACTCCCCTTACTGCATACCTCTCGGAACTCTCGCAAACTAACCGCCTTTGGGGTCTTTCTAATGTCCTGACTACTCTATGTCATTTACAAAGTGCTAAATGTGTGGTTGGAAATACTCATTTGGGCACAGTTTGGGTCAACGGTAACGGGGATTGGGTTCTCACCGGGTTTGAGATTGCTGCATTCTCCACTGGATTTCCAGACTGTTCGCGGGCGGCATATTTGCCTTACCAAGGTAATGCTCCACCAGAAGGCTGGCAGCAAACAGACGCAACAGTCGATACGTTTCAGTTTGGTAAACTAGCCCAAGCTATTCTTCCCGACTGCCCACCCGCTATTCAAAGGGTCATTAATACATGCCTGCAACAGCCTGGGCGTCGCAAAAAAGTTGACCAGATCGAAAAGGAGCCATTTGTGACCCCACTCGACTCTCTCAGCGAGAACCTGGCCCATTTTCAAATGATGAACGAATACGAGTTTACACAGCTTTTGCGGGACTCGGGCAACCATATTGGGGATTTCAGTACCCAGTTCATATCGGGTCGGCTAATCCCGGCTCTTGTTCAAGCATATGGTGCTAACCAACGTGGCGGCCTTGAGCTCATTCGCCTCGTGCTTCATCTTGCTGAGCGCGCCACTCCCTCGGATCAACTCACGGGGTTTATCGTTTCACTGTTTTCTTCTCTTGATAGAGCCGTACGTGTGGAGCTGCTGCAGCTAATGCCCAGATACATCCAAGTTCTGCCGGAAAGAGCAGTACAACGAAACATCATGCCCGCAATGGCAGTGAGCTTTGCCGATAGCGAGCCCATGATTAGGCGCGAGAGTCTCAAAAGCATCAGTGCATTGGCTCCCAAGCTCAGCTCCAGACAGCTCAATGGCGACCTGCTTCGGCTTTTAGCCAAGACCAACAATGATACTCAGGTAGACATTCGCGCAGAAACAATCAGAGTACTTACTGAGCTTTCCGAGCTTATGGACAAGAGCACCCGCTCAGGAGTGGTTGTAACCGCACTTGCCAAAAGCCTCAAAGACCCAGCACCCGAGGTTCGTAAAGCATCACTCGATGCACTCGCCAAAACTTCAAACTCTTTTGGTGCCAAGGAATGTGCGGAAAAGTTATTGGGCTCCGCTGCATCATCTCTTCTCGACTCGCGGTACGAAGTTCGGTCGCTTGGCCGTGAAATTGTCCAGAGCCTGCTTGACAAAATCACCGCAGAAAGTGAAAAGCTTGATGAATCTCTAGAGAATGGGGCCCCACCACCCGAAAGAATCATTTCTCGCGAGGATACACCAAGCGTAGCTAAACTATTCAAGGGTGAGCCGGAGCCAGCACTTGTACCGCCCATGCCCACCAAACCAGCGTTCGGCAGTAGTACCGCACCAGTAGCTGCACCAGTTGTCCCCAAACTAAACCCTCCCCCCAGTGGTGTTGCTGTAGTCGCAGAAACTGCTGTCTTTACTTCATCTGGCTGGGATGACTGGGATGAAGACGAAGAAGAGACCACTGTCCAGCCAGTCAAGCCGGTAGCTGTCTCCAAGGGCTCCGTGGGATCTCTTGAACCTGACCTGGAGCCTGAAGATGATGGCGAAGACGGGTGGGGTGACTGGTGAGTATAATGAACAGCCACATACAATCAACCCTGATTGAATATGTTTGTTACAGGTCTCATCTAGGCACTGTGAGTTCCATACGTTTCTCCTTTACATTTTACTTCCTTCGGCCCCCTCCCCGCAACCTTGTTCTACAGTGTAAAGTGCTCTATTTAATCAAAACCAAAGGTAAACCTGTAATCAGAAGAAAAAGCAAATGAATAGCACTATAGTACAGCAACAATAAATAGATATACACGAGTCTTTTACTCGAGGTGAAACACCTCAGAGTCGTCATCGGACTCGTCTTCGGATGGCAAGGAGAGGCGGCGGAAGCGATCCGCATGAATGGTATCAAGAGACTCCTCAGCATCCTCGTCGTCCTCATCTTCACTATCGTCATCATCAGTGAGAACGTGGGTCACAGGGGGAGTGGGGCATCGTAGCTTCTTTGCTGCGGGCTCCAAACGACAAGGGCGCGGGCATTGTTGAAATTGAACGGCACGAAATTGCTGTGCAGAGCAATTTGACAACTGTTTTGCCTGCTGAGGGTCCCCTAGATTCTGCTCTTCTTCCGCTTCCGAGTTGGAATTCGAATGAATGGGAGAAACAAGGCCAGAGTAATTATTGCATTCGTAATTTTGCGCCAAGCAACCGTCAATCAATCGGCTGGAATGGCCGGAGTAATGCTGTTTTAGCACTTCCATAGCAAGAAACGCGGGGGGGTGGGAGAAATCAGGGAGTTGGGGTGGAAAAGAAAATGTGAAAGAGAAAACAGACAGTCCTGCTAGTGCGCTGGATTATAACAACTCGGCAAACTGGTTGGTACTGGGAACTCTCTGGGAAGAAAATTTCGCTGGGCCTAAGTGAGCGGCTTTATACCCAAATTTCCATTAGTCAGTGCTAACGGCAACATTTTGCTGAGCTGCAAGTAAAAACAAAGTAAAACATGCATCACAGAAGTGCATTTTTGCTTATACGTAAAATTTGTATTCAAAAGTAATTCAATGAATCTCAATGATCACAAACTTGTGAAAATTGCTGGCATTACGTTTGGCGAAATCTTGCATGCCCTACTCGCATGCGCTAGGGCTCAAGGCACGACTGGGGGATGTTCAAAGTGCCCAAATGAGTGTAATGAACCGAGAAAAAAATGATCATGCTTCAGTAATGTGATGAAAATAGATGGTAGGTGTGAAAATTTTGCCCTTGAATGGCCTCTCAAGAGAAAATCACCGCTGTTAGCGCGTACCACTTCTGACGTCAGTGGGACCTGCATAGCTACAAAGCCCTAACCGGACTCGAGGGAAAAAATCCGCCCTCACAATATAAGCTGGTGCTAAATGAGGAACAAATCTATAGTTAGCTATGAGCTAATGTCTACATGGTCATAGTATAATCGTATTTGGTCCTTTTTTTTCATTCCATAGCACTCTTTTCGATGCCTAGTCTGCATGGCTGTTTACGACGGGTAGCACTTTGGCACGGATCCTTTCTGATCCTGTGCATAAGCTGATGCAATCAACTGTCCAGTGAGGTCCACGGAGCGACTTTTTCCGCTTATGTCATCGATAATCTCAAGACCCGTGATAGGCAAGCCCCTCCCTGGCCAATCTGCTGGTGGTGGCTGATCGGCACCACGCCTCTGGTTTTAGGTCAATGCAAGTTCTAAAAGGGTGATGAAACTCCCCAACGCTATGTCAGAATCGCGTGATAGGGATAATCGTAATAAACAATTAATTCTAGATATAGTCTCTATAGGTATCAACTCGCCAAGAGTATGGGTCCCAAATGACCCGAACAAATAAGCTTTGAAGAAGCTTTGAATAGCTCACGCCATGTGCCTGCTCAGAGCACGCACGCCCCGGCAATTTGCACTGCACCCTTCATCTAGACTTTAAGACCCCCTCTTTTCCCAACATATCGCCCATCTCGTGTGTCCTCCCAATTTCCAAGGAAAACCCAGAGAGAGGTGGTAGTTGCCACTGGTATCCGTGGCGAAAAAAAAGTCCAAAGCCAGCAAACACCAACCAAAAGCCCCTGTTGACGACAAATCCAAAATGGACGGGCCAATGTCAATATCGTCGCTGCTCGGTGAACGGGAGGCGCCAGCCCTAAATTTGGCACAGTGCACAGTGCAACTCCCTGGGCCCTCAACCGAGGAACGAGATCAATATCTGGCAGCGCAGCTCGCGCGTTTCGAGGCCCTGGAAAAATGGGAGGATAACCGCGCAGCCGAGTCAATGGGTGCCAAAGCCGCCAACTATGCGGCAAAATGGGCCCATAAAGCAGAGATAGCAGCCGTCCAGGCATTTCCCCATCTCGAGGCCCGCGCTGTCTCGCGGGTTGTCAAGAGCGAGAAACCCGGAGCCAAGCAGGCCGCCGCGCAAAACAACAAGCGCAAAAACGAAACCCCCGAGTCCACACAAAAAGCTAAAGTTGCGAAAACTACAAAGATCCCCATACCTCCAAAGAAAATGGGTCAACCAGAGAAGCAGTACAAAAATACGTTTGAAGGCATTTGGAGAGACATCGCCAAGCGCGAGATCCCAAAGGTTTACAAGTTGTACCAGGCCACCATCACTACCAAGCAAACCAACGACAAGAAAACAGCCGTGTTGGCTAGCAAAGAAGCTCGCAAGTGGCAGTATCGCACAACCAAGCATGTCAAGGCTATGCAGGCCAGGGCTCGCCGTGCAATGCGGGAAATGATGCAATACTGGAAAAAGACCGAGAAAGAGGAGCGGAATCAACGTAAAGCTGCTGTCAAGGAGAAACAGGAGGCCGCCAAGCGCGAGGACGAGGAGCGCGAAAACGCTCGCCAGGCGCGTAAACTCAATTTCCTCATCACTCAAACCGAGCTCTATTCACACTTTGTGTCAAAAGTGGGTGGCCAGGACGAAACTGAACCAGAGACCAACGGTACGAGTCTTAAACAGCTGGATTTTAGTTCCGATGAGGGGCTCGCAGATGCTGCTTCACATAATGCCCAACGTGCGGTTAAAGAGGCCCGTGAACGTGCTGCTGAATTCGGTGAGCAGGTGCGTAATGTGGATATCGATAATGCCGAGATCAATTTTCAGAACCCAACCTCCCTCGGTGATGTGGAGATTTCTCAGCCAAAGCTTCTCGACTGTCAACTCAAAGAGTACCAAATCAAGGGCCTCAATTGGCTCGCTAATTTATATGAACAAGGCATTAATGGTATCCTTGCCGACGAGATGGGTCTCGGTAAGACTGTACAGAGTATCTCAGTGATGGCATACTTGGCTGAGGTTCACAACATTTGGGGCCCCTTTGTCGTCGTTGCCCCGGCCTCAACCCTCCACAACTGGCACGAAGAGATTAAAAAGTTCGTCCCCCAATTCAAGGTTCTGCCATATTGGGGCTCTAGCAAAGAGCGCACTGTATTGCGTAGGTATTGGGATCGCAAGCAGCTGCGTTACACCAAAGATTCGGAGTTTCATGTTCTGGTGACAAGCTACCAGCTTATTGTGGCTGATGCCCAGTACTTTAATCGTATCAAGTGGCAATACATGATTCTGGATGAGGCTCAAGCAATCAAGTCCTCATCTTCCTCGAGATGGAAAGCACTGCTTGCCATGCAGTGCCGAAACCGTTTACTGCTGACGGGTACCCCTATTCAGAATTCAATGCAGGAACTTTGGGCATTATTGCATTTCATCATGCCAACGCTATTCGACTCTCATGAAGAGTTCAGTGATTGGTTCTCCAAAGATATCGAAAGCCATGCGACCAAGAATAGTCAGCTCAATGAGCAGCAATTGAAGCGTTTGCATATGATCCTCAAGCCGTTTATGCTCCGCCGCGTGAAGAAGAATGTTCAAAAGGAATTGGGCGACAAGATCGAGATTGACATCATGTGCCCGCTAACCAAACGGCAGCGTACAATGTATCAGAACCTTCAGTCGCAGATTTCCCTTAGCGACCTTGAGGGTGAGGATAACGCCAATCTTATGAATCTCGTCATGCAGTTCCGCAAAGTGTGCAATCACCCTGATCTATTTGACCGCGCTGATTTCCGCTCTCCTCTTGCATTAGGCTCTTATGGAAACTCCATTTCAAGCATTACTCGTGCAGCACAGCTTGATTGCAGCTATACACTTCGAAACCACATCTCAATGACGGTCCCCAAGTTGGTGTATCGCGAGAGCCTGGATATCCCCAGCGAAGGCTCAGACGTATTTATTCAAAAGAAAATCGAGAGAATGCTCACTGTTTGGGATCCGCAATCAGAGACTATCAAAGCGGCATCCAAACTGTCTGGAACTCCGGCAGGAAGAGTTGTGGCCCTCGCACAAAAAGGATTATTTGAGCGTGCTTTGGATACATATGACCTTGCAAAATCACCGGCAAAATTCGATATCGAGGTCGATCCTTACCTCAAGTCGATTGAAAAGATATATTATGAGCCAGCTGCGGCGCCGCCTATCGAGATAATTGGTGCAGACAGATCACTCGCACTTGATCAGCAAACAGCAATGTTCCCTCCTGAACGCTTGACTTTGTTTAGGCTGACTCTGGACGAAGAGCTGCAGTGTATCAAACGGGGTGGCAGCTTCCCTCCATCAAACCTTTATCCTGATAATGGTCGTATTGGTTACAGTAATATGAGTATGCCGTCCATGCGTAAATTCATTATGGAATCTGGTAAACTCGCACGCCTAGATACGCTTTTGGCTGAATTGCAAGCTAATGGTCACCGCGTGCTCATCTACTTTCAGATGACAAAAATGATGGATTTAATGGAGGAGTACCTCAGCTACAAGAAGTACAAGTTCCAGCGTCTTGATGGTGGCTCAAAGATGGAAGATCGTCGTGATACAGTCAATGATTGGCAGACCACACCTGATTTGTTTGTGTTTTTGCTCTCAACTCGTGCTGGTGGTTTGGGTATCAACTTAACAGCTGCTGATACCGTTATTTTCTACGATTCCGACTGGAATCCTACCATTGATTCTCAGGCCATGGACCGTGCCCATCGCTTGGGCCAGACTAAACAAGTCACAGTGTATCGCTTATTGGTCAAGGGCACAATCGAGCAGAGAATGCGTGACCGCGCCAAACAAAAGGAGCATGTACAGCAAGTTGTTATGGAAGGCGGTAAGGCGGCTGATTTCAAGAACCCTGGTAATAAGGAAGTGGCCTCATGGCTACTTGACGACGCACCTATTGGTGAAACCAATGAAAACTGAGTGCTGAAGAATGGCTTTTATTTATACATATTGATACTTAGGAATCTGTAGAAATCTGAATGGATCAAGATGCGAGGTACTGAGCGACGACCGTATGCTTTCCATCAATCGGTGACCTTTGCGGTCAACCAGCTATTTCAACTATACTGCGCGAATCCCACCCAGCATGCATGAGCCTTATCTCGCTTATGGTCTTTATTTCTCGCTTGGTGTATGGGGAGGTTGTTCGATTCAGCAGGGGCTAGCATTACGATTTTCATATAAGCTACAACGGGTTCAGAATAGAAGGCTTGATTCTCCCAGCTCGTGGCCCATTTAGTTAGTGCGGTGGGTTACGTTGGGCCGAGCGAAGTTTTCTGTGTTCCACCCGTTGTAGTACTTTGCGCATCTTCAACGACGGGGCCGAAAGGGACTCTTATCGATGGCTTTGGTCGATACATTATCCTGTGCTCTCGGAGTATCGATACGGATAGCGTTAAGGCTCCTTAAGATCCCCCTCTGTCCGGGTCGCAACTGCTGCGACTACCAGTCTCAACTGATTCTTTTAGTTTTTATCCCCTAGATCAGTCGTTAAATGTAATTAGATCTACCAGTTCTGAGATTAGCCCTACTTGATAGTTTTCACCTCACCACTCGACTTTGCATTACAGATGGGTCTAGACCACAGACTCTGGTGAATATTTTAATGGGGCTTCTCGCTACCCCACTATTTTATGCCGCTTTGTTTCATATGCTGCATAAAACATGCATTATCGATGAGATGGTGTGACACTTTTGTAATCGTATGATAATCTCGTAATATATAAAATAATATAGAATAGTAATAATAAAATATTGTCTGGGTGCCATTAATCTCCTCAGCACAAGTCAGGTAACAGCTCTAAAAGGGGCACGGGTGCCATGCGGAAGCACTTGAGGTCGACATCCTTATTCTCCTTTCTACGCTCCAACAAATCGTCTACTGTAAAATATGCAAGCAAAAGTGGCTGATTGGGACGATCTGCATGAATCATCGCAAGGGTATATTGGCCTCTGTTATTATGAGGAGTAAATTTGATGGTCAACTGGTTCGACATGGCCTTACCATACGGCCACCTTTTTAGTACTCCCAGCTCAAAAAGCTCATCACAAGAGAACATTTGCGGCTGCATCGTACCGTGAGCCTTTTTATTAGTTTCTGGGACGATATGTGTACGAATGTTGTTCAGGTATGATCTAAACGTGTTGAGCTGACTCTCGAGATACTCATTGTGCTCCCTAACAGTAACAAAAACATTACGCAATGAGCTGGTCTCTTCCTTGAGGGCATTTGTGAGGCTGCCTAGACGGGCAACT
Source organism: Wickerhamiella occidentalis (assembly GCA_030582035.1). Classification (NCBI taxonomy): domain Eukaryota; kingdom Fungi; phylum Ascomycota; class Dipodascomycetes; order Dipodascales; family Trichomonascaceae; genus Wickerhamiella; species Wickerhamiella occidentalis. Next base: position 30,032 of record JAKTWN010000041.1, read on the forward strand.
TCTGCATCTACCTCCTGCTGTAATAACTTCATATTGGCCGGTGAGGAGTCTACACTAGTAGAGAGCATGACCTGTGCCCTTAGCCCACGGTCTTTGAGCTGCTTATTTGGAGACTCAGCAGCGTGCTGTGCGAGGTTCTGTGGAGATATTTGAGGGGGTAATGAAGGGTATGCCCGGCGGATATTGACCAAAAGCGTTTTGACCTCGAGGAAGCTGACGCTATTTCTCAACTCTTGGGACCCATTTTGCTGTCCCAAAACCATCGCCTGGACTCTTAGATTCATTGGCAGCTCAATCTCTCCTCTAGTATTGACTCTTGGCTTCTTCTCTGGAAGCGGGCCTACATCTTTGACTAGCTGTGCAATCCGGCCCGAAGGAGGGTACTTGCACAAGAGACGGTGCATGCCATAAATTTCATGGTATGTGATCTTCAAAGCGCGCTCCTGAGTTGTGAGAGCGAGGTACTGGTCCAATTCAAGCGAGTCGTAAAAATCGGGAACATCACATATTTTGTACAAAAACTGTTGGACACGAGAGTCCTCTTCGCGGCAGTAATCGTAGACTTTGACCGTGAATACCTCCTTTGATCCCGAGCTTTGATTCGAGATCAGCTGGACGCACTTTGCAATCATGGTAAGATTTCTCCGTGCGAGATCATGCGGGGCTTGATCAATGAGCATGTACGCCTGGGGTGTGACAATTGCAGGGGTAATGAACCTTAAAAAGAAGTAGCCTCCCAGTAAGCTGCTAAGTTGACTCATTGTGGATTCCGGGAACCTTGAATGGGCAAGCAGCCTTACCTGTTTGGCCATCCATCGAATACCATAAGGGATCTTGTCGATAAATGAAATCATCACGTCCAGCAAGTGTGATACAAAATACTTTAGGTTTTCGAATCTTGGTTCGAGAATATCTTGCAGCTCAGGGAATTTGGGATGAGTTGACGCCTCCAAAACAGTGAAGCCGACCTTATAGTACGGGTCATGAGGGCTCTCTTTTTTCAGCTGATTAAAGGCTCTGATAGGGTTAATATCAAGCTCATCACGGTACTCGATAATCTCAGCGAGGGGGGCAGCGATTACGTCTTGGAGGTACGCTTGGCCCGGACCTCTGCGAGTATAAGCAGTCATCATACGTGAAACTGGCGTATTAGCTCGAAGAAGGCTTGAGGAATCGGCTGCTTGCTCAAACTGGCTAGCGAGAACCTGTTGAAACATGACCAACAATAAATGCTCTTCACGCGTATCAAACTGGTTGCCGTAGATAGAGAACATGACAGTTTGCAGTAAATCATCAATCTCGTTCATCCCTACGCTCTGGCACAGCTTTGCAATGTGTTGGGGCTCGCTCTGCAAGGCACAAAATAGCGTTCCGTATGTTCTCTTCTCCTCCTCACTTAAAATGGAGTTATCGCCGTCCGCATCATTTTCCAGCCGTGATACCATCTCGCTAGCTTCTTCTGAATTAATTTTATTTTGGATAATGAGCGCGATTCGTGCATCGAGATACTGTACATCCTGCTCAAAGATGTAATTCTGCTTGGAGAGCTCTGAAATTGATGTCTTTAGAGTCTGCAGCTCGTTTTGTGCGTGCGTGAGCTCGTCATCAATATCATCATCTCTATCCACTCCTTTTAAAACTTTGTAGAGCTCAACCACGCTGGTGCGCTCAACCCCATTCATGACAAAGGGAACAACCATGAGCTCCCCACTAGTGGTTGACTGGCCCTTTTTGAGTCATTTGAGAATGAAATCAGCGATAAGGTAAATATACTATATAAATATTTCGGTGGGTTTTGGGTTCTAAAATCTAGACCATTATTCGCACTTTTTTACACATAAGTATTCGCCGAGACGCATGTTTTATTTAGGAAATTTATGTACCCTTTTTTAGTAAAAGAAAAATAAAACACGAGCATAGGGGAGGGGTTGAGGGAAAAAAAAAATTCTTACATCATCGATCCCATCCCTCGAAACTTTTCAAATGGATATCGAAAAGTATCGTCAAGCAGCTTTGATTGCACAGTCTGGTCTTTTATATGCTCAAAAGGCAATTAATTCAAATTTTGATGAACAAGATATCGGACAAATTTGCCGTACAGTAGACGAATTCATACTCGGACAAGTAAAGCGTGCCTACAAGTCCGCTAAGGAGAAGGGAATCGCAGCCCCTACCGAGATCTGCAAACAGGAATTTACATCTGGTGTTGCTCCCGAACAGGGTGATGAGTTTCAGGGTGGTATGATCCAAGATGGCGATTTGGTGAAAGTTTCTCTCGGTGTGCATATCGACGGCTATGCGGTAATTGGCGCCCACACATTCGTTGTTCGCGAAAAAGTCCCTCAGGAACCATTTACTGGGTTTGACGCTGATGCGTGTGTTGCTTCATACCTCGCCAACGAGGCCGTCATCTCTTTATTATCCACCACCCTTACTGACGATCACCCAGTAAAACTCGCACCCACATGCCAGCGCATCCATGATGTTGTCCAGTCCATTGCAACGTCATTTGACTGCACTATCGTGCCTGGCTCTCAGATCCGTCGCATCACCCGCTTTGTAGCTGGTCAAACCTCTGTTGAAGAGCGTAGAGCCAAGGCAGTGGAATGGCTATCCGAAGCCACTAATATCGCCGACGCCGAGGCCTCCGCTGATGAAGTTTGGCTCATTGATGTGTCAATGGCTTCTAAAAAAGAAAATCTCGAGGCAAAGGTCAGAAAAGTCGAGTTCAACGGTTATGGGAGCCGTAAAGAGAACCCTACCGTCTACAGCAGAGACTACTCCATCACCTACAATCTCAAAAACTCAAATTCTCGTGCATTATTAGCAAAAGCTGACGATCTCAGTGTTTACCCCTTCAAGCTCGGGCACTTTGCATCCTCTGAGGCCGAACTTAACAGCCTCCGTCTCGGCCTTCCCGAAGTCATCCAGCGCCGCTTGCTTGTGGCCCATCCTCGCTTCCAGGCAAGACTCGCCACCCCCAGTGACAAAACAGGCCAGTTTGTCAATGTCGCCCGTGAAGCTTCCACTGTTGCCCTTGTTAGTGCTGCAAAGAGTGCCTCGGCCTTCCCTGAGCAGATTCGTCTTGCCGGTGGCAAACAATTCCCCCCTTCATGGGTTCATTCAAAATACGAGCTGCCCTCTGGCGAAGCCGCTGATCTTCTAAACGCTCGCTTGACCAAACTCCCCGGTTTCAAGTACATTGAGGTCACCGGCAGACTCGCAGAGGAAACTAATATGGATATAGAATAAGCATTTAGCATTTTGATTTATCTTTTACGCTTAAAGCCACACAGACCTTGAACTGTGGGGTGATTCAAAAGGTGGAAACGTTACTTACAAAAAGCTAACATTCAAGAACTATATACTTAGCTGAGGTCCTTCTCCTGCTTCTTCAAGTCAGCAAGGTCCTTCTCGCGCGACTCGATCTCCTCGCGGAGCTTCTTGAGAGCCTCCTGCTCGTGACGCTTGACGTAGTAGTCCTCATTGGCCTTCTCGCGCTTGGTGAAACTGTCACCCTGACCGTCACCACGGAAAGAGCCAGCAGCACCATCAGCGCCAGAGTAAGCGCGAACGGCAGCAACGCGCTGGATGTTGCGAACAGAGCGAATAGATTGGCGTAAAGCAAGCATTGTGATTATGTGGAGGTCATGCAAGCCACTTATAAACCGATGATGACTAATATGATATCACATGATGCTTTTGCACTTGTGTTGTCGCTGCGACTGTATATAAATTGATTCAGTGCATACATGTGCCTGGTTATTTACATGTTCATAGCTGATTTCCGAAGCAATCTTGAATCAATTGCTCTCTAGTATACCTAGCCAGTTGCCTAATTAGCCTAAATTGTAAAACGTACAGAATAGTCGCCATATTCGCTTCATTAAAAAGTCTTGACCGCGTCATGAACTAGCCCCACTTTATGTGCTTTTGTTTTGCAACATCGCCCGAGCCCCTAGGGCAAATGTTGTATTGTTGGCTCACGTACTTAAAGAAAGGCGCCGCTAGTAAAACCCGCCATGCTTTTTGATATTATATCCACACTAATTCTTGAACCAGCAGCTATTCCAATTATGGCTGCTAGCTCTGGTACTGCATTCTATCCAGTTAGAGGAATTGGGTATTTTGCCAGTACTCCTCTGCTGTGGGGAAATTTGGTTATGATGGCCATCCCACAGATTATCCTCACTTTTGTTGTTTTTTCTCTTGTTTATATTTTCTTATATCCGCCCCAAGCGGCCATTGCACTACTTTTTAATGGCCCCACTGGTGTCTTGAGTGCCTGGATAGGGATGCTGCAACAAGCTGTAGCATTTACCCAACTGATTTCAGCTATGCTATTGATGCCTACGCCCTTGAGGCTTATTTTCGACTCAATTCTCTCCAATGAAGGTCACGACGCCCTGGTTGCCAAGGGTAAAAACGGGCGCGAAGACGAGCTCTCTGACCACTCCAAGGTCATTAATTTCGTCAAGGCTATCCCGCGCCGTATCATTCTACCCAAGTGGGCTTTCAAAGTTGCATTAAGAGTCGGGATCAACTTTATTCCTCTTTTCGGTCCCTTGATTCTCATCGTTGTGGATGCTAATGGAACTGGCACAAGATGCCTGAGTCGTTATTTTCATCTCAAGGGGCTCGACAAGCAGCAGGTGCACCACTATGTAAGAGAACACAAGGGGCAGTTCTTTGCGTTTGGTCTTATCGCTGCTGCTCTCGAAGCCCTTCCATTTATTGGTATAATTTTCATGTTCACAAATACTTGCGGAGGTGCCCTCTGGGCTGTCGATACCGAGACCAACATTCAACCCAAGAAACAACGCAAGACTCGTCTCGGGTACCTGTTTGAGTAAATTTATAGATAAGGTTAGTTGCTATTCTACCGTAGAGGCTGACAAGCCCAAAGCCGACTATTTGTTCACTTTTGATCAGTTGCGCTTCTGAGAAACCAAGAGGACAGAATCGAGTGCGCCAAATCCAGCGGCAATACCGCCTTCATCAGAGCTTTGCAGCTTTGTGCGAAGCAACCAACCTGCTTGCTCGTTGGACACACAAGTGCCGGTGTGCGTATCCCATAAAGCGGTTCCAAAAACGCCAAGCTCATTGACAACCCGTCCAGTGGTTACCTCTTTCTCCCGGTAGATACGGTTTGTGAGTCTTTGAGGGTGGATAAGCTCCATCAAAATATAGGCGCCCCACGATTCCTCGGGAATTGATTGTAAGAATGGCACAATATCTTCGCGGTAGATATTATTTCCGCCTCCCTCGCGCTGAGGTTTGAGCACAAACTGGTCTGGGTTCTCTAATGCGAGCTTGCGACCCTCGCGTCCCAGAGGACTATCGTCCATTGGGTAAATCTTGACAAAAGTTTTGCGAAGTCTATCCCTTGATGTATTCTCAAGCTCCGGTGTGAATTTTTCAAGGGTTTCAGGGACGCACAGCTCTTGCTGGACCTTTTTGGCGCCAGCGAGCTGTGTCAAAACACTGGGGCATTGGATAGCATGAGAGCTCTCTAAAAGTTTACGAGCAGTCCACTCCTTGTCGGTGGGGTAATCATCTGGGGAATAGCCTGAGCGATAGTAAACAACGCTGATTTCCTGGCCGGTAGGGAGATGAATCAAGCGGTTATCGCTGCCAATGCTGACGATACGGTCGACCTCCGCGAGACTAACTCTGAAACTCGGGATACCATGCTTATTCCATAGCTCATGCTCGATATGGCGTTGGTCAATAACGTTCTTCTCACCTGGCTGAACCACAAACAAAACTCCCGCGATCATTTCTTCAATGTCCTCGGGACCATGGCACTCGACGATTGTGCCTGCATCGTCTTCTCCCACCAGGATAGCGGGTTGAATATCATCTGGAGTCGGCATTCTACTGCGCAGCTGCTTCTCATGAGCATCACCCCACACATATGCCTTGTGCATGTTCATGATTCCAGCACTGAGCTTTTCCAGAGATGGAGAAACAGGAATTTCGCCGTGCAAGAGAGCGCGACTACGATTGGCCAAGTAGTTGTGCAGCTCATTGACTTTAGTAGCGAGTCCGCCGAACGAGACGCTCACCGTGTTGAACTCAACCTGCTTGATTTGCCGGCCTTCTTCATTCTTTGTCACGATGTAATCGCTTCTAAACAGACCGCCTGTGAGTCTCTGAGTACTCGTTTCCGTAGTCTCGCGATAGATCTGGGCGAGGTTCCTTGTAAACTCGTCGTACTTTTCCATGGGCTCGATAACACTCATAAGCCATTCGGGATGCAATGTAATGTTCATATACATTGAATTGTAGGACGTTTGCAGGCGCAGAGCCTCTTCAAAACCAGTCTTGCTGAAGGGGCTGGGGAAAAGGGTCACTGGAGCATGGACTCCAGAGTGATTCTCGAGATCTTTCACCACAACCAGTCCATTGGCCAAACACCAGTCTTCAATTCCACTCTTGAGTGTTTTTTCTTGCAGATCGCTCAAATTCGGCGGGAAGTGAATCAACATGATAGACGAATGGATGACAAGCTGTGCTTACAGGAAGACCTGCCTGATCCAAAGCGCGCGACCTGCGGCTACAAAGAGAACGCGGGCTTTAGGTTGACTATTTTGAGCGCTAGGGGACCTTAAACTAGTTTAATTCTTTTACTTATTCTATCTGTAAATGTCCCTACCTGCAGCAATCACCTCGAGCTCCCCACACCTTTGTACTTGATTCATAATCTTGCATAAATGTCTGATATCAAGCCAGGCCATGTGACATAATTGGGCATTGGTTCCGAAATATCGATCAACACCGAGACAGACCCGAGAAAAAGGATGCTAAGTTCACTAGATCACTAGATATGCAATTAAATAAGTTTCAATCAAAAACAATCTTCTTGCCGGCGGGTTTGACACTCTTGAGCTTGTCTTGCTGCTGTTTGGCAACCCACGAGGGATGAAGAGGCTTAGCCTCGAGCTCTTTTTTGCGCTCCTGACGAGCCTTGGCTGCTTCTTGACGCTGGGATTCTTTTTGGACTTTGAACTCGCGCTTCTTTTGTTTCTCCATGAACCTTTTCTGCTGGTTCTCGCGCTCCTTGACCACATGCTTGGCTCCACCGCCATACTTTTTCTCCCAGATTGCGCGGCGTGCTCTTTGGCCGCGACGATTCTTTCGTTCTGGTTTGATTACATCCAAAACGGGCTCATCTTCAGAGTCGGAGCCTGAAATGTAACCAGTGGCGAGTTCGGGTAAGGCAGCGCCATTGGGGGCCACAAAAAAGTCATCCTCCATAGTTTCGCCTTCCGCCTCCATCTCCATATCACCATCAGAGTCCATAGAGACGTCCGGCAATGCAAGAAAATCATCATCAAACGCATCAGGTTCAGTCGCGACCGCCTTGGGCTTGGCCTTGTCTTTATCTGTAGTGGATTCCTTCTCTTTTGGTTTCTTTGTTTCAAGTTCCTTCTCTTTAGGTTCCTTCTCTTTTGGTTCCTTCTCTTTTGATTCCTTCTCTTTTGATTCCTTTGCCTTCTTGTCCTTTGGCTCAGTTTCTGTCTTTGCTGGTAGTGCGATATCGCCTTCAACTGGATAATACTCACCAATGGCTTGGGCAGCAGACACTATCGCTTCCTTGATAGTGGCCATCTTACAGATGCGTCCATAGACGTTGTTTTCGGGAGCTGACATGCTTCGCTTCTCAAACCCTAGCATAGAGCCAAAATATTTAGAAAGCTGTGCTTTGGCAACGTACTCGGCCCATTCATTGACCACCAAATTTTTTACAAGGTCCGACTCTGCCTGGAGGGCGGGTTTTTTCTCCGCAGTGGCGTTCTTGATCCGCTTTTTCAGTTTAAGGGGCTCGAGTTGCTTGAAAAGCTTGACCTGGCGACCAACCTGCTTGATACAGTGGTGTAGCTTTCTATTCGCGAGGTCTTGCTTGAGACTCTGAACTTTCTGCTCAAGCTCTTCGGGATCATCGCTCAACTTGGCCTTCTCAATGATGAACTTCGTTTTGTAGAGTTTAGATTCATGGTCTAGTTCTTTAAGTTTATTTAGTTGGGCCTGGAGAACGTCCAGCTCTGCTACCAAGTTTTTCATTGAGCGTTTCAAGACTCTGTTATTAAGGAGGGAGACCCTCAGACATTGTGTGTCCTTGTTATACAGCATACATTGGAAATGGACTATAAAGCACGCCACGAAGAATTCGTGAGTGGTCTTACTGGAAGCAGCATAAATGGCATCTATCAGGTGTCTTTTGTGGTCATGAGTGCGTACCTCTCGTGGGCTCTTTTGATGAACCGTTTGCCACAGGATCACTGGATATCTGTTTGTCTAATTGATTTTTTCCTCAACTGGGTCGCCCCACTGCTGGCTATAACACTTTATAGTGGTAAACCCTGGAGCCTTATTGCCATTGTAGTGGTGCCACCTGTTCTTCAAAGGCTGGAGGGTCTCGCGCATAAAAAACAAGTTGTGGCCAAGAAGCAGAAAAAAGCGCAGGCAGAAGCGGCAGTAAAACAATCTGCCAAAAAGCCTTCAGATAACGCCCTCGTGCAGATTCCTTATCTGACTGCTTATAGGGCAGCGATGCTCATTATGACCATGACGGCGATTCTTGCGGTTGATTTTCAGATCTTCCCTCGTAAATTCGCCAAAGTAGAGACATGGGGTACCTCATTGATGGATCTGGGTGTTGGCTCGTTTGTTTTCAGTAACGGTCTCATGAGTGCTCGACCGCTCCTTAAAAGGGGTATTTATGGTATCAATACGGGTGGAGGCATTGGCCAGGTGATGCATCTTAGTGGGAAGATTCTCTCACTGGGAATTATCAGGCTCATTGGTGTCAAACTGCTCAACTACCAGGAGCACGTCACCGAGTATGGTGTTCACTGGAACTTTTTCATTACCCTTGGCGTGCTGCCGATTGCCCTGCCTCTTTTCCAATTTCTTGGAAACCATGTCCCAATGGTGGCCCTAGGTCTTTTGACTGCTATCTCTTATGAGATTATTCTCAAGAATTGTGGTCTCATGGAGTGGGTCCTAACAGCCGAGCGCACAAACATACTCTCCCAAAACAAGGAGGGGATCTCATCCACTATCGGTTTCATGGCTATTTTCCTCATTGGCCAATCCATAGGCTACTTTGTGCTCGCTAGAGTTCCTCTCAAGACCGTGTTTTACCCTCCTAAATCTCCCCAAGATGTCCAGCAGCCACGCAAGCATGACAACAACCTTGTTCGCCATAAGATCTTCACTCTCGTGGTATTTGGCCTGTTGTTTGAGGGTTTGTTTCGTGTTTTCCGTACCGAGACCCTCGTTTCCCGTCGGTTGGCTAATTTGCCTTATATTCTGTGGGTGTGTAGCTACAACACCTTTTTGGTGGCTGTATTCGCCGCCATTAGTCTTGTCGCCAAGTATCCTGCGAGCTCAAGCATGGGTGCAGTAAACAATCGTGGCCAAACAATGTTCCTTGTATCCAATGTTCTGACTGGCGTGGTCAATATGTCCGTCAAGACTATAGATGCATCTCCAAAAAAGAGCATTCTTGTCCTGATTGCTTATCTCTGTGTACTATACTCTATTGCGTGGGGTTTATCTCCTAAAACTACTCTAGCCTCTGGTTGAGAAACTCGCGGCCATTATCGATTCCCGAGTTCTTTTCGAGGATTCCCCAAATGCGATCCATTCGCATACCACCTAAATTATCTTGGACGTAAAGTTTCGTCATTGCGCCAGTTTTGGGATCGACGTGTGCCCAATTCACCCATCCGCGGCGCTTATTTACAATAAATGTATCTTGTAGTTTAATAGGAACTCCGTATGTGGACCTGCCAAATAGGGACATCTTTTCAACCATCAGCGTCTCGTCCTTTGTGAGGTTTTCGAGTGTTTGAACTTGATCTTTGCGGTATACACGATAGATACGCGATACGTAGCTGCCACCAAAGTATTGGATCATCGGAAGGGGCAACATCAACGGCAAAAGTCCAGCCAAAGCCATCGGCCCAGTAATGTCAATGACTCCCATAGCCAGGTAGCCTACATAGGTTCCGATACCGAAAAATCCCACTGACCACCTTTTTGAAAATGCAATCTGTGATGAAATTGGCCCTGTGTAGAGCGGTTGTTGGCTCAAGTAGATTTGAGGGTCCATGGGTTCCTTGAACACGGTCCCTGGTCGTTTAACCCGCTTTATGGGTGCTTCAAATGGATCATTCGGGTCTACTTGGGAATATCTCGCAGCAGATGTGCCAAACTGTCTTGTAGACAAGCCCAAGCCAAGTCTTACCACGCTTCGCATATCAAGTAATATGTGAGAAGCCTTCAAGCAGGGAAGAAAAAGAGTTAAATAAATAAGCTATCCTGAATAGTCTGATGATTTAAATATTTCGACCGGGAAACTTGGTTTTTCAGCTTGTTATTTTGACATACAATGGCTGCTCCGACCCAAGCTGATTCCTGGCTTTTGATGGTGTCGAGATGATGAAGCTCTCGCGGCAAGTCAGCTCGAACCTGCTCCAATGCAGATATTCCGTCTGGATTATCGGATCGAATCAAATGCGTCAATTCTCTATAATCATAAACGGGCACCACGTAGCGAGTATCACCAATTGTCGTGTCTACGAGGCCCTCTGATAGCCCCACAGACACACAGAGACAAGCGGCCCAACTGAGAAATGTGAGGGATAGGGCCCTAATTTCGCCCAAAATAACTTTGGACACGATCTTTTTCAGTGGCATAGCAAAAAGCGGTGGCTCTACTATAACTACGTGCGCTTTAGTAGCGGAAACAAGCAGTTTCTCGATTGCTGTTCGAAATGCAATGTGAATCAAAGTAGACAGAAGCTGGAGCTCTTGGGGCGAGAGCAGCCCCGATTGTTGCGGAAACAGAATTTTATCGGATTTATATTCAAAGTACGGTTTAAAGCCCGTGTAAATCCCCGCAATGAGCCCATTTTGCCTGATTTCCAAAATCACTTGGACCATCGAGTGGCGTGGATATACCGCTCTTAGGTAATAACTTTTTTCACGTCGACCAAAGCATGTTTTTCAGTGTTCGAGCGACGGTTCAGGCCGCAAAACCCACCCTTGTGCGGTTCAAAAGAACGACAAAACTTGCACCTGGTGCCTCAAGAATCATCAATCTGCTCAGTGTTATCAGTGCCCGTAAGAAGATGCCCAGACGTCTTAAACTCAGCACTGAAGACAAGCTCCGTCATGAGGTTATCGAGAGTGCTTGGAGATTGTACAACAGAGACAAAAAAGCAGCACAAACACAAAAGCTCAAGGGCCAGTACGAGTCTATCCAAGAAGCGTGTGCTGAGCTCAAGGAGCTCGATCCTGAGCTCTATGCAAAGGCCACCGAGCGTGAACTCGGGAAACGGTTCAGCATGGAAATAAGAGTGCCCACAGAGACCCCTCCCACCAAAGTTTGGGATTTTGACTGGACACCCGAACAGGCTAAGCAAAACAAAAACTAGTGTGTATGTATATGTGTATATAATGAGTAGACTAAAGGGCCCTTGAAAATGGGCTATTTATTTTTCGTGAATCTACTTTTTACGGCGGGATTACTGGGAATTGAATCCCTCAAAGTACTCCAATTGATCTTTGGTGATGTTTCGCTTAAGAGTACTTAAAACCTTTTCAAAGTGTTCTTGACGTATTGATTCAATGTTGAGGTCTTCATTCATTGCTAACAGCCCAGCTTCTTGGCACAAGCTCACCACTTCGGCACCCGAACATCCAACTGTAAGGTCTGCGAGCTTATCGAGGTCAACATCAGGATCGATTGCCATTTTAGAAAACTGGATCAGCAAGATCTGACGACGCGCGGCCAAATCTGGCGGAGATACGTAGATCAGTCTGTCCAGGCGGCCGGGCCGCATTAATGCAGAATCGATGACGTCCGGCCTATTCGTGGCAGCGATAATTATAACGTCTTTGAGAACTTCGATACCGTCCATTTCGTTCAGAAGCGATGTAAGAACACGGTCACCCCCAGCCCCTGCATCATCACCGCGAGACACACTCAGAGCATCAATTTCATCGAAAAATACAATGGACGGCGAAGTTGCACGGGCCTTGCGAAACACCTCTCGGATCGCACGCTCGCTTTCTCCCACATATTTGTTGAAAATTTCGGGTCCCTTCACTGCCAAGAAGTTGAGGCCTGCCTCTGTAGCCAACGCTTTGACCAGCAAAGTCTTGGAACATCCAGGGGGGCCATACAAGAGAATACCGCGAGGCGGTGTGACTCCCAGCCGATCAAAGCTCTCCTTGTGAAGAATTGGCCATTCAACAGTCTCTCTGAGTTGTTGAATTATTCTATCCTGTCCTCCAATGTCACTCCAGTATATTTTGGGAGTCTCGAGGGTGATTTCGCGCATCGCGCTAGGACGCACAGACACTAGCGCATTTTCAAAGTCTCTGGAGATGACAAACATATCGCTGGGCTCAGAACCCTTTGCTAGTCCGCTCTCGATGGCCTGCATCACAGCGTCACGACAAAGGGCCGTAAGATCAGCACCGACATAACCATGGGTCTTGGCAGCTAAGTCACCGATGTATGATTCCTCCAATTTGTGAGGCATTAGTGAAAGTTTAAGGTCAAGGATCGCACGACGACCAGCAACATTGGGGATTCCAATCTCGATTTCCTGCCCAAAGCGTCCTGGTCTTCGAAGTGCCGGATCCAGGTTATTTGGTCTGTTTGTCGCGCCCACAACAACAACTCTATTTGAGGGGTTCATTCCATCCATTACAGTGAGCAGCGTAGCAACAACTCTGCTTTCGGTCTCACCCGCTTCATCAGAGTCGCGCTTGGGGGCAAGCGCATCAATTTCATCAAAGAATATGATAGAGGGTGCAAACCTTTCCGCTTCATCAAAAACATTCCGAAGAGCAGACTCACTCTCGCCTAAATATTTCGAGTATAGAGAGGGCCCGTTAACACGTATCACATGTGCGTTGGATTCATGTGCTATAGTACGTAAAAGCATTGTTTTTCCAGTACCTGGGGGACCATAAAGCAGAAAACCACGTTCTGGAGAGGTGTTGAACCGCTCAAAAAGGTCTGGGTGGTTCAGGGGAAGCTCGATCTTAGACCTCAGTAAACTCAACTCTTGGTCAAGCCCTCCGATATCTGCGTAGCCACCTTTATTTTTGAGTGTTTCCTTGGTGAATATGATTTCAGTCTTATCAAACAACAGGCATGTTTGCATCTTTTTAGCCAAACTCAGCTCGGACATCTCCTTGGCAATATCTCCTTGCAAGTCTAGGATCTGGACGCCATCATAATCAATACCAATTTTCAGAATCTGGAGATCATTGAGGGTTTTTGTGACCTCATCAAGGCTTTTGCTCGAATTCACGGTGACAGTGCTAGCACGTTCAGGTCTGGGCACTTTAGCAAGCTTGATGCGGTCGCCAAATGTCAGATCAGAGACCCTCCTCAGCGCTGGTGTAATCTTAACCACATCATTGTCGGTTTCACCCGGTGTTGCCACTGCTACAACGCCATTTTTCATGGCCACGAACGCCCCTGCGGGCACACCGGCACCCTTGAGGGTTTCCAGGTTGAAATAAGCCTTGAATACATGCTTGCTATCTGAGATAGAGACAATCAGCTCTGGTGCTGGATTCTCCTTCACTTCATCGCTTTTACTGGACTTTTTTTTGACTTTGGACATTTTTACAAAAAGATTCCTGCAGAGGTGTGTGGCGACTTTGTGGCTAGCTTATCGAGCTCGCCTATATAGAGTTTGTGACTTGCTGTGTTTTATATTTTGTCTTGATGAAGTGTAATGTTTCTCTTCTGATACCCCAGGCCAACGCAAGTGGTTTCACGAGCAGCCACAACCACTAAGATGCAGACTGCATGGCCATGCGCAGCATATGCAGCGTTGACGCTGCTGCTCAAGAGGCGAAACTCAACCTTATTAAAAACTAGTCATCTATATAGTACTGGAAATTTCCAGCTGTGCTGTCCAACTATTTGATCCCTCCCAAGTGCTGAGCATATCTTTGCATATGGCCGTATCTGGTCTCAACCACCGAATACGGTCACTCACGTATAAGTATAAGGTACTCAGATCGGATTGCTATCAAGGAAAAAGATGATCTACTCTAGTGCTTTCGCTCTTGCCCTTCTTTCTACCGCTTTTGCTGCCCCTGCTATTGTGGAGTCTCCGTTTGGTCTTGTCTCCACCTTGAGCACCGACAGCAAACTTGATGGATACATAGTGTTCTCCAAGGATGATGGCACTCTCTGGCTTCGCAATCCTGAGAACGTTGAATATATTCAAATGCTCGCCAACATGGATATCGAGGGTAAAGTTGTTGGTGTGAACGGCACCAGCCTTCATATTGGAGATGACTCTGCTCTGACTCTTTCTAGCGATAAAACCACTGATTTATTGATTGACGAAGAGTCTGCTCTTAGCACTGGTGACTCTGTCATTTTGGCCGCTTGCCCTAGCGATGATGGCTACCAAGTGTTCTCCGGTGCCAATACCTGTGAGAACCGCATTTATATTACCCTTCGTGCTGTTACTGATGGTTCCGCTCCTCTTGCAGATGCCAATAACCTTGATGTTAAGAAAAATTACTGCTGCCTCAAGAGCTGCTTCCGTTGTGGAGGATGCAATACTCACTCTCACCCCTCTACTTGTGATGATGGCTGCTCTCAAGATCGCTGGACTCCTGGAAATCGTATTTGGGGTTCCCACCATGGAAATGGTAACAGTTGGAACTTTAACAACATTTGGAATAATCATCACGGCCATGGTGAAAACTGCAACTGCAACAACGGAAACCATAACAATAATAATAATTGGAATGGAAACAGCCACAGCAATGGTTGTGTTAGCAGTACCCCCACCCCTACTTGGTCATGTACTCACCAACAGCCCACCACCCATGCCTGTTGGGATAACAGTGGTTCTACTATCATTGGTACTCATAGAGAGCCCGAACCTTTTACCTTCACAGAGTCCTGTACTCATGAGGAGCCTACGAGCCATTCATGCTCTAGCTGTGGGGATGGCAGTGGTTCCACCATCACTGGTACTCATAGAGAGCCCGAGCCTTCTACTTCGAGCCATTCATGCTCTAGCTGTGGTGACGGAACTGGACCCACCATTACCGGTGCTCATAGAGAGCCTGAATCTTCTGCAATTACGAGCCATTCTTGCCCCACCTGTGGTGATGGAACTGGGCCCATTGTCACTGGTACCCATAGAGAGCCTGAGGCCGCTGCCACTATTACCAGCATCGCACCCCATTACACTAATGGCACCTCTAACAGCACAGCTTCCTCGATTGATTCTACTTACGAGCCTGCCACTGTTGTCCCTTTCCCTGTCGATGGTGATTCAGAATCCAACAGCGGTGATTCTGAGTCCAGAGATGGCGAACCTGAGTCCAAGGACGACGAGCCTGAGTCCAAGGACGATAAATCTGAGTCCAGACGTGAGTCCGAGTCCAAGAACGATGAGACTGAGTCTAAAGATGGCAAACTCGAGTCCAAGGATGATGGCCCTGAGTCCAAGGACGATGAGCCCGAGTCCTGTGAGTCTGAGTCCAAAGATGGCGAGCCTGAGCTCAAGAACGATGAGCCTGAGACCAAGGACAATGAGAATGGAAATTGCAATGGAGACGTTGACAGTGAAAAGAATGAGGGGGAAAAGGCCGAGTCTGGAGACAGTACTGAGTTGAATGGCGAAAACAATGGCGAGAATAACGCTGAGATCAACACTGAAGGCAATAGAGACCTTCACTACGACGAGCATCACCAGAGCTCTACACTTGCTCCTGCTCCTGCTACGGAATGGGCTTCTTCTGAGCATACTCCTGTCCCCACTACTCAATGGACCTCTTGCGAGCATACTTCTGCTCCAACTTCAACGCATGAGTGGACCCCCTACACTGAGCACCACAACTCTACTCCCACCACTGTTCATAGTCACGAGTGGGTCCCTTATCGCTGCACTGAGCATCACAACCACCCTGCTCCCGCTCCAATTCCCACTCATAAAACAGCCTCTTGTGGCTGCCAGGGTAATGCCCACAACAACCACTCTGAAAAAAATGAAGGTTCCCATAAAAATGCATTTGCTGGTATTTTGAAAAAGGCACCTTGCCCCAAGAACTTCCTCTGTGGCCTCTGTGGTAGCTCTACCTCGTGCGGCTGTGAGCAGCCTGCCCATCATGCCCCTGTACACCCTGCTCCTGCTCCCCCTCCCGCCCCTGTACCTCACTATAATCACGACTATAATAGCGGTAGTAATGGTCAAAAGTCGGGTAGTGGTCCTTTCTCTAAGCTTAAGAGCTTCTGCCCCGGAAAATTCCTCTGTGGTGGTTGCAAGAGCTGCCGCTAAAATTAATTGAGACGATGTCTCGGCTTATTTTAAAATCAGTATACGTAGTTGAAATAAGTTAACCCTAATAATCCATGTTGCTATAGACTGTCTGCGCTTCTGGCTTAGCAGCGGCGCCAGAATCAGTGGCAACTGCCTGCTCCACATCTTCCATTGATTCGACGTTTTTCACCTTTTTGCGGCGGTTCCTATTCTTTTTGATACCACCGCTCTTCACGAGGTGAGGGAAAAGGTCGTCCTCTGGCGCGTCATTATGACTTTTTGTTTTCTTTGCAAGGTGGGGGAACAGGTCGTCTGATCCGTCATTTTTAGCCAAATGAGGGAAAAGGTCTCTGCTTTTGCCCTTGGTCTTCTTTCTAACGCCCTTCAATAGATCACCCCGCGCGTATTTCATTGGTTCAGAGCGCGCAGTGCCAAATCTGATTCGATTCTCCTTGATTGAGGGAGCACCGTGTTCCTTGTAGTATTGGCTCTCGTGCTTGGATCCAACAGGCTTTACGTCGGCAGTAGTTGCGATTCTGGCCTGAAAATTACACGCCACGGTCGGATGTGATTTAGTAGAGCGGGGCTCTTCAAGTGGTGTTTCTTCCTGCTCTTCTTGGCTAATGGCCTTGAGGAACCGCTTGGCGTCTCCTTGATCGTCAAAAGCGATGTTGAGACTTGAGTCATTGATCCATTCAATGGCAAAAGGCACGCGCGTGTGCTCGAATACAAACTCTTTAACTTGTTCGTGACTGAGCTCATTCACGCCCACCAGATGTATAGCCTCGTAGCGTAGCTTTGGCTCTTCGACATCCATTTGAACTTCCTCGACCTCCTGACTCTCCAACGCTTGCGGTGCTACTTCATTGACTGCTGCTTGTGGAGCCTCGCCTTCTGTGCTGCTCATTAATCAAAGGGCACCAGGAACTTTCCTATTTTGTGTAGGGGTCCTACGGGGGGGTCTCGGGTGCCCTCGTAAAGATGGACCCCTTTAACAAAGAGCTGGTGGCAGGGAAGCTAATGAGTAGTTGTGGTGTATTCGTATTCGCACATTAATGCAGCAACTATCGTCTACGATTCTGGTTTCGGATTATGCATCCTTTTGCATGTGCATATGTAGGAATAAGCAGGGGGTCTTTTGTTTACAATGAGCACTTTTCAGCTGATTGCACTTTTTCATTGAGTTAATTTCTCTTTAACCATGGTACTTTAGTTTAATCTAGCGCTTCCAGAGGGCGGGTATATTTTTCTTCTTTTTTTCTCCACAGTTGTCACGCATCGACAGCACGAGTGGACCAACTGCAAGAACTCACTTAATTAAACTCAGCACAGTTGAATTTTGTGCTCTTCTTGAGTTTTTTGAGATCGCGATCACTCCCCGTCGGATAAATAAATGTGTAATTGGTCATAAATGCGTTATGCAACATCGTGCATCGCCGGTAGGGTAGGGTCAAGCGTAAGTATAAGTATGCGTGCTTTTGACTGGGGCAAGTAATTCAAAGTACTGATCAAAATGGATGGATACGATCTCCCGGACACATCTAATACTGCTGATGCCACCCCACCATCCCTCAGAGGGAACAGCTCACCGTTAATCAAGAATAGGCCAGTTCACTGTAGCTGTAGCAAACCATCTGCAACTGTGATGGGGTGCGTATACTGCTCTAAATCGATATTTCAGAGTATGATCGATGGAACAGACTTTACATATCGAGTTACCCCAGAGTGATCCACGCTCATGCGCGGCCCTGCCTCTCCATCTGTAGGAACTTATAAGTGTCCTGATAAAAGAGACTCACTCCCTGCGCGGGGCTGGTTATAGCGAGCAAGTACTATCAGAGTACTCGTTTAAAGTTCAATATTTAATTAACCTGCGGGACCTATTAAACTATCACAAAGGTATTGCATCCAAATAACGCAGAAAGAGTAGCAAAGCCCAGATAAGTGGAAAGCTAATGGTAAACTTGTGTGTACTGGGAGTTGTATCAGATTTTTTGTTCCACTCATGCGTGGAAGTTGTTTCAACGTACAATCTCCGGCGGAGAATACTCCACTGTGAGAATCAGGGTTATGTCATGTATGCATGTTTATGCGTGCTATACTGCAAATGCTAATTCAATGTAAACGATTATTATCCGTTTGGACTTCAACTCTCAAAGTCTCATTAGCTCGGTTAATCTACGGCATCTGCACGGTCTCTAGGGCTTCATATCCTTCCCCATGGACATGCACCTGGCAAAGGTAATGCAGTGTGCTCCTGGGAGAACGCTTAATCCCGGCCCGATAACAAATCCTTTGATGATCAAAAGCTGAGATTGACAGTTTGATTTATATAGCAGATCTCCAGTCAACATCAAGTCCTAGTTGTGAGTATGCAGGTGTAAAAAATATATGTCGACTTGCTTATGTACCTTATGCAGTATATTCAACCCGCGTTCACTCGCCTGAAGTTACGTTTACTGTGTAGATTTGCATGCATAACCCCTTTTTGTGGGGCCCCTCAAAACCAACCATTCACATGGGTTACTCCCCACGATCGTTTGGTGGTGATTCTGTTGTCCCTGTCTTCTTTAGTATTTATCTACATCTTTTATACGTTGAATGTCTGTTGTACCTCTGTTTTTACATTAAATGTAGGTTATCTCGTATCTATCAACTTATTGCCAATTGAGCTTTTCCGTAACCTTATGATAGGTACTTGGGGGATATAATGTGGTCAGTAAATAGAGATATGCAGAGTAGACAATGGGTAGATAATTAGTGCATAGCTACAGCAATTAGATTTTTTGGTTGATTCATTAAAGTGCTCTAGTTACTTGGGAGCATGTACCATCTCTGTATATACTGATTATATCTTAACTCATTGATCCAATCATACTAGCGTCGTTTCAATAGTTTCTATGGCAATGACCAGATCCAATAGCCCTGTATTCTATTTACGTTACCCAAGTAGCTGTTTTAGGATACTGTAGATTATGCGACCCATCTGAAAATCTCAGTAAAAGAAGCGTCAAGAATCAGCTTAATGTATTTTAGTGTAAACAAACTGGTCTATCTATAGCTCAACCAATAAATTACGCATGACGAGGGCTTTATACAACTGAGGGCTATATGCAATCTAGACAAAGGACTACTTCTCGAGGAATACAACACAATCGACACACTAGATTAGTGCACCTGGCACAAACCCACGAGTTTACTGGGTCTAAAGCCGATCTACAGCTGCTACATCGTGGTGTGGGGTCTGAGGCAGCAGGGTCGCTAAATGCGGGTCGCTGCACAAGCTTAAACGACTTTGAATCGAATTTGAGCTGCGTCGAACCTGTACGTTTTTGCGGAGATTCTTGCGAATCTTCTTGTTGGCTCGCTACTGCTGGCGTCTCATGGTCACGTGATCTTTTCATTGGAATGAACCAAGGGGCTTAAGGGGTTGAGCACGGTAGCAATTTCCTCCAACCTCACTCAACGGGTAAGTACAGCGACGAAAGAAGGACAACCAAGTGACGTTTTCGCGTGTTGGAGAGTGACTTTTACGTAAAGGAAGTCGTGACTTATGGAATCAGTATCACTAAGCCTCACATAATCCCCTGATTCAGCTCAGGCTTGATCTAAGCTGGGCTTGTAAGCGGGATTGGTGATGATTGACTCAGCCCCTCACCGACGATCCCTAACCCTGGGAATGAACCGCCACACACGCCACACACGCCACTTTGGGACCTTCTTCTTTCACACAACAGAAGCGCTTCACTCTGCGACGCGTCTTTATGTTTGTTAGAACACGTTTACTAACTATAGAAGTCAATTTTATAAATGGAAAACCCAGCAGCTTACGGTCATTGGAATACAAGTGACGATCACCAGAAACTCAATGACACCCAGATTGATCCCAGTTTCCAGACTAGTGATTACGCCGCCGCTGAGGCTGTCGCGGTCGCCGCTCACCATGATGCTCACATGAACCTTCCCCCTGTGACTGAGCCCATGGCTCCCAGAAGCCGTCGCCCTCTCAGTCAAAGCAAGCGTGCCCAACAGAACCGCGCCGCACAGCGCGCTTTTCGCCAGCGCAAAGAGCTCTACATCAAGGACCTCGAATCCAAGGTCCAGGAGCTCAAGAGCGTCAAGGAGACCATGGAGGCTCTTCGCGCCGAAAACCAGGAGCTCCGTGACTACATCTTGGCTCTACAATCGCGCTGGATCAACCAGCCCGGTGGCGTTCCGACTCCCCCCGCGGTGTACGCGCGTCGCGGTGGTGATGATATGGATGGTGTTCACTACGACGGTAAGGAAGAGGACAAATAAGAAAGTGTTGTAATTTATAAGGAAAATATATCTAAATGTTTAGTATTTCGCACAGATTTGCAAGCACCAGCCAAGAGGCTCGCGACGCGCTCCGCTATAGATCACATAATCATTTGCATTTTGAGGACGCGTGTGCCATATGGATGTTTGAAGGCGAATACGTTAGCGACTCGGAGGATGATGCTCCTATGGTTATTCCCATCCTATTACACAAGAGCACACCACGCGAGGAACCCACATTGTCGGTGTCTGTTCCCAGCCCTGATACTTCGATATCTACGCTCTCACTACAAGCACCAATTGAAGAGGCGCAAGCTGAACCAGTATCTGAACCAGTGCGTGAGCCAGTGCGTGAACTAGCATCTGAACCAGCTGAACCAGCACCTGAACCAGCTGAACCAGCACCTGAACCAGCTGAACCAGCACCTGAACCAGCTGAGCCAGCGCCTGAACTAGCATCAACAGAACCCAGTGTACCAAAAAGAGTACTTCGGCGTCGCAGGGTCAATCAGCTACGTCCCTATGCATACGATACATTAAAGTACGGCAATATCAGCTATGATTATAGAACTTCAAGCTCACCAGATTTCCACCAAGATCCACAGCAAGACTCCTATGGTACAGATTATCAATTCGACGCACAAAGCTCTCCGCCTGAGCGTGATTCACTTGAGGTTGAGGCTGAGGTATCTGAAGAGGAGATCTTTGAGAGAAGCTCATCTCCCAGCAGGGAGAATATGGGCACAGTAAAGCCCCTCGCCCTCCATTCTCAAAGAGCCAATACAGTGCTTCGCGAAATCAATTCAAGCGATGACGAAAGAATTGCCTTTGTGCCCAAGCCCAGGAAGCCAGAGTTCATCAACTCCAACAAATCACAAAGTGAACAAGGCGACCCTCATGATGGTCTTAGTGACAGCCATTCAGAAGAGTCCAACTACGAATCAGACTCGGAGGAATCCATGATGGAAGGCCCTTTACAGCTCGATTTCATGATGTCCGGGAAAGTACAAGGTCATTCGGCCAAAAGGACTAACGTGACTGATTTTATGCGCATAGCTGCCCGCACGATCCGTAACATACAGCAAAAGCAAAAGCGTACCTCTACACCGACAGAAAACACAACAACCAAAGCTCACAGGGCCACCTCTGCTACCCGCAAAATCATAAGGCACGAGCGATCTCGCCAAACTCGCATCTCTACACATCTGAAAGCTTCGAAACAAGGGATGGTCAATAAAACAATGCAAAACTCCCCCAAGCGAGTAATCACGAGTAAACCAACTGGCAACGGTATGCAGGCATATGGTGTACTGCCAGCAACTGCTAGGGCTCAGGCTGGCCCCGCAAACGCTGGCCCCGCTAATAACCCGAGTATGAAGCGTAAGCGTAAAGAAGCGCTGCAACTTATGGCGCACTCCCGTCGCCACCCGAATGCGCCCAAGCGAGCAAGAGCTGTGCCCCAGCCTCGAGATATCTACTTTACCCCAATTTACGAGCAGGAGGCCTTTATTTCAGCACCAACGATAGAGCACGACGTGGATCATACACGTTATGAGGAGTGGGAGTTGGAGGCCCAGCACCCTGTGTCAAGGCTCCAGAGTAACACACACACATTCTGGTACCCAAAACTACCCACGAAAGCAAGACTTCCCCTCTACACATTTGTTGGGTCCAATACATTATCGCTTCTGGATGTTCCCCAGCCCTGGAACGGCCAGTCAGGTCACACCCAGATTGCTGGCATTGTGGAAACTCACAACATTGGCAAGACAATGGATCTACACCGCGAGCAGCTGATTGACGATGATATACTGGAGTCTACATACACCGATATGTATGATTATTACTTCCAGCTCGCAGCTGATCTTATGAGGCCCGATGCTCTGCTAGATTATGAATTACGCGAGTATATACTCATCAAGAGCTCCAAAACTCTCTCGCGAATACTTGAGCAGATCGATAGTCCGCCAGTTACCATCAGGGCTCGCCTCATGTTTGGAATTTTCGCTCTCTGTGCCGGTTACAGTGGTAGCCAGGTGGGATTGGTCACTGAGTACGACGAGATCAAGGACAAAGTTTTCTCACTGGTGGTGAAGTACATCAAAGCAACCGGCAAAACTTTGGCGATGGATCCACCTTATGATCGTAGCTTTGTAGCAGCCGAATTGCTATTGGCAATGCATAGATTGGGGGTCTGGACGCCTCAATCACAAGCATTTGATGGCCACTCAGAGTTGAAGTGGCAGCTTATATTTATTACTGCATGGGTTCACAAGTTTGAATCACAGGAGTACAGTGGCTGGCCCATTGTGCAAAGTCTCCTAAATTCTCAGCACCTAGATAATGTTGACCGCAAAAATTATATCAACAGGTGCGTTTCTCTCCTAACGGTTTGGAATTGGCCGGTTGATAAGGAAATCACGCAACGCTTTTTCGAGTACTATGATCGACACAAGGAATACTCTGGCTCCGAAAAATTGGTTAGAGATATACCAAAAATGGTCACAGGCGCTTTCAAGGGGCAGATTCATGATACTGAATGGGAGGCTTTTCTTGAGCTCCTTGGTCTGTCGATCAAATCGAGCAGCAATGATCCCGAGTTTATCCAATTCAGGGACAAATTAGTACCTTCCTCGACATGGATCAGTCCCAAACAGGGGAAGCTAGAATGGGAGCAGATAAGCTCGGTATGCCAGCGACTGTCTATTACATTGACTCTATTCAATGCTAGTCCCCCAGATACAAGACTTTCTATCGAGCGGGTTCTGGATGTTGTACAAGTACAAGACTCGCACCTATCAGCAAGAGTAAGGTGTCTACGAGCGTGGTGGGTGATAGCAATGGAAGCTGTAAGACCCAGTGATATGAAAGCTTGTGCTGCCTGGTTTTCTAGACTGACAAAGTACACGTTTGAACAGTTGAGATTGAGCCTGAAATCGACAGAACAAGATCCCACATATGATATTCCATTTACTGCGTTTTACGAAGAACTCTATACAATGATTTTGGAAGTCCCCATGGGCCCAGATTATTATACTCCTCATATGCTCGCCCCCTTAAACTTCCAACCCTCGCCTAAAATGAAGCAATGCCTCTGGCAAGTAATTATGCGCCTGCCAACTACAACATTATACGACTGCTATCCTGTTATAAAGAAATACTTCAGGAGAAATTCAGACCCAATACGTGTGTGGATCCAGGTGCTTATACACGCTAAAGAAAATGATTTGGAGTGGCCGCACCCGAATAAGCCCGCGTTTCTCACGGCTGTAATAAAAGCACGGCCCATTCCACTGTCAGGTGTTGTCCGACCAGCTCTAGAGTTTGCCTCTCGGCACACGTGGGCGCACGGGGAGCAGCAATTTTTCGATGCTCTTGAAACAGTCTACCATATAAACCTGGGTGGAAAACGCGAGGAAGTTGTTCGAATGCTCTTGGACAGCCAGGAAGATGCCCGCTATTTATTGCAGGAGCTCGAGAAAAACTCAAAAAGCTCAGAGCTTGACCAGTTTGAGCGACTTATTTACGAAGGAGTGTGCTACAGAATGAGGAGTATTTGTTTTCAGAAATTCCCACAGCTCTCCAAGAGATATTCCTATCAAATGAGTCCAGGCGACGAGATGAATGATTCCTTTTTGGGTAACATCAAGAGTAAGAATTGGATTGGGTTCCAGCACTATGTGTCGCACAAGATTGCTGTTGCACTCAAGCACGATCAGTTCAATACATTCATCTCTGAAATTCTACCATGTCTGCAACATCTTGATGAGAACAATCAGCCTGATGGGTTTGATGCACTAGTAAATGGCGTATTTGCTAGCTACGTGAAAATGGCAATGCGTAGGTCTCAAATGGGAAAATTCATCATAATATTTGCCCAGATCACGCTCAAGGCAATTGAATTCAGTGATACGATAAAATACAACCCCCTACCGTTCTTGCAATCTCTTGCAGCGTACATTGTGTCTGTGTTGAATGCAAGACAGTTTGTTGATTGGAGAGTGATTTCGGTGTTTATGCAAATTTGCAGCTCATGTGTCAGGAAATTGTACATATCTGATAGTGACCAGGCTGCGCAAAGTATTTGGAGCGAGGCTCTGCCCAAGTTTGTGGAGTTGGCACGGGCAGCCGAGACATACAAGGCCGGTAACTTGAGCGTGACACTCCCAGCTTTTACAAGCGACGCGCAGCCGGTACCCGAAGATTTCCTGAGGCTCGCTAAAGATCCAGTCATAAGGGATGCTAATTGCATGGACGCCAACCAAGCTATCAGGCTGTTTTTGAAGAACTATGATTGCTTCAGAGGTACAACAGTTTTACTTTAGAGAACTTTTGCAAAGGCATTTGCATCATTTAATAAACATATTTATAAATCTTTTCTATTCTAAAGGGGCAGTGATTCATTGAATGCTGCACCAGCCTGAACTTTTCTTGTGTATGTGTAGAACATGATCTCCAGAGTCATGCTCCCAGTAAAGCGACTCTCCATCGATGGAGATGGTACCATTTGAGGGTTTTACCGTATACGTACCAGGGGGGTAGTGTATCAGTGGAATAAATACTTCTGTTTTCAAAGTGTCGGTACATTTGTTGCCCTGGATTTCTAGTCGGTATGACCCAGTGCTAAGGTGGAAATGAGTCGATTTGATCCTTCCCACGGAAGCAATGGGCGCGGGACGGATATAGGCTTGCTGCGCACGAGGGCCAGCTTCTGAGATGAACGAGAAATCCTCGTGATTCCAATTATCGCCCTTTTGATAAGTGTTGCCTGTGCTAAAGCACCAGTAGGTAAAGTGCATATTATTATGTTCAATGGCAGAACTGATGGCATCCAGGGCCTTGATTTGAGAGGTATAATTGCTGTTCAAGAAAGATTCCCCATTATTCATATCCATTGGTATACCAGTCTCCGACATAAGGCAGGGAGTACCTTCCCCAAAGGCTTCTTTACATTCTTCAACCATAATAGATAACTGGTTAGCCATGCCATGACGAATTCCGGATTCTCCCACTTTGATTGCAAATAGTGGTAGCTTGTAGCGTCCCCTCAGATAACCGAGAGAATCAACGTTCCATAATGTGCTCCACCGTTTTAGCATTAGAGTTAACCCGTCATAAAAATGAGGAGCATAGATTACCAGCTCGTCCATTAAATTTGTACCCTTGAGTTCGGGGGGCGGAAACAAGCAAGGTGGTTGACACAATAGCCAGATAGATTTGGGCAGCTCGCGGCGTAAAGTTTCGTAATGGAGCATCCAGTATGGTAAGAATTGGGTATCAACAGCGAACTTCTCGTTAACTTCATTTTTAGTACCGCCATCACTGAAATAATGCGGCTTCAGTAGTTCGCATGTTTTATCGTCCCATACACCATGTACTGCCCAGATACATCTTCCTAATTCCCACTCAGGGCCACGTTTCCAGCCATAATGCTTGTCCATTGAGTCATCAGAAAGCCAAGCAGTGGTTCCTTGAGGGTCAAAGGTAATTGTGCCATTTTGTTTGGGCCCCAATGATCCAAACAGATAAGTCTCGACCTTCTGCTTGAAGCCAGCCCCAAGCACCATACTCTGAAAAGCAGTGGGTGTAGAGCCGAGCCGCAAGTTCTGATTAACGGGAATTTTGGAGATATCGCCAAACCCAACAAGGCCCATATTGGGTTCATTCATATTTTCAATACCAAACACGGGACCAAACAGCCCAGCATTCTCAACGGCCTTGTACAAAACCATGCATGAGTCAAGGAAATGATTTTGAAGGTAATGCTGTATATTGACCCCATCAATAATGCATTTGGGGGCAAACCTCTCGCCGGCCATAAATAAAGTAAAAAGACTAAGGCATGCCAAACGATAATAGTTGGTGGGCCAGAGCATTTTGGGGAGCAGGTGCGGATCTTCCTGCACATTCTGAACAATCGCTGCCCGGGTTTTCTCAAAATTTTTGGGCTCCATTCCACATGCATAATATGTCCACAGTGGGGCACCACTGCCACCACTAAAACGGCCCCAGACATCTTGATGGGGGTCTAAAAATATATGGAAACCCTTTGAGACGGCCTTTTGCAAAACTTTAATCGTGTAATCGATAAACTCATAGTCATACTTTCCAGGGCCCGCATGCTCAATTGCCTCCCAGGTGAAGATATAACGAATTGTGTTGAATCCCCAGGACTTGATCTGGTCAAAATGCGCATCCGCATCATCAAGGCTGAACGGTCTGCCCACAAACGACACTTTATCACCTTCCCAAAACTCTGGACCACCATCAAACGTGGTCACATGCGGTGTTGAGGGCATTTTGGCCATACCATCGAGATTAACCCCCTTGAGGTATACGTGCCGTCCAGTTTGATCTACGATTCCGTCATTAAACTGAAGGTACCTCGGCATTTACAGGGTGGGTGGTGTTTAAATCCAAGGATGACGTGAGGCGCGCGCCCTCACACAAGAAGGCCAATGTACTCGGTATTGGGGAGCTTTTTGGATAAAGGTTCCCACTGAACGATGAATTTATCCACGACACGATAAAGAATTTTACCGGTAAGGCTCAAGGTATCCACTCGGGCAAACGATTCCACATAAACGATCTTTGTATTTGCGAGTCCCAGGAGGGTAAGGGTTTTTGAAGCGATAACCAGCATAACACAGGTTCCCGGGCCGTTACACAGTAAAAGGCGTGGAGACACAGTGAGGATGATTTTGTAGCAAGCAACAAGCGATTTGAAAGCATCCCATGTGGCTTTGAAGATCGGCTGGCCTACATGCCGAGCTCGCGGCACTGCATAGGCAGCTGTGGCGCCCAGTGTGGCTGAACGTTCTAAGCTTAATTCATCCCCTTTTGAGTAGACGAGTATAAGCTTGAGGCCGCGCAAATCAACGCGCTGCAGCATCCGGAGCATTTCGCCAGTATGCCCCCCAGACCCAAGAAATACAACAGCGTTTGGCTTGCTCTGGGGAACGATCATTCGCAGCGTTATTGCCAACGCCACAAGTAGCGCCACTAGAATCGATAGAATGAGACGCATAAAGAGGAGGAAGAGCCATAGAGTTAGGTAATTTCTAGGTCATGGCCGAAGAGAGGAAGCATGTGCAAAAATCTCCCCTAAGCCATATACTTTCTTTGCCCTCAGCATCAAAGAAGCGTACCTTTAGTGAAAAGAGAATCGACAAACCTGAGGTAAAGCCCGATGTGGACACGGTTCCGCAGAGTGCTCCTCCTTCCTCAGTACCTGCAGCTAGCACAGTTAGCGGCACAAATACAGCAGCAGAGGCGCCAAAGGCCGAGAATGATGTCTCTGTGAGCTCTCCAATCCCCCCAAAATCCGAAAACGGTCCCTCAAACCACTCAATTGACCAACCAGCCCAGACCTTAGCTCGCGATACCGGAGATACCGCACCACAAGAAACTTTGGGTGAAAATTCTCTCCCAGCTGAGACTCGGCATGATGGGGAGGGTGCTGGAAGTTCCACGGTAGACCAAAGTGTCGCGAATGATGATGTTTCCGATACCAAGGCAGAGGCCGAGGAAGATACTGCGGACCCTAAAGAGCAGCCAGAGACCTCCACTCAAGAGCCTCCAGTCAAAAAACTAAAGATTGACAGCTCCAAAGTGATAGAATCTGTGGCTGGGTTCAAGAGATGTGTCTCGGATATGGTCGTTTATGAACCGGGGAAATCGATCTTAGATGGGCTCGAGGACCACCTCAACAGCATTGTTTGGGTTCGTATCGCTCGCAAGCATATTTCACGCTCAAACCCCGGGGTTATGAGACGCAAGTTGTGGGGTGCCGATGTTTATACAGATGATAGCGATATCGTGGCGGCCCTGTACCATACGGGCCATCTCGACCCGGAGAACGAAAACGAACAAATTAGAGAACTTGCTACAGGATCATCTGATTTGCTTGTTGGAATTCTCATGCTACCAAAATTATTAAAGTACACGGGCTGCTATCTTAATGAGCTTAATTCGAGATCATGGGGATCTCACCATGATGGGGCTAGCTTCCGTATTGACACTGTAAAGAAACTGCCTAGTGAGAGCGCGGAATTCCCGGCTCGTGAGACAGTGGACCGTGCTCTAGGTTGGAGCTCAAGCTACTTACTCCATAAAGGGAGGGAATCGTTACAGTTTTAAGCAAGGAAAAAAAAAAACTTATTTATAAAGCTTTATGTATTATAACGGGAAGCATCCCCTTTCCCACAATTATTACGTGAAGAGTTGAAGAGACTCATGCAGTTTTGTGCCAGAGGTTGACACCCTTGACCATATCTTTAACCTCATCGCTCACCACGCGACCTTCAAGACCATCGAAACTGCTGAAATCCATTTCAGGGTTGCGACGAGAGTACAGCTTGGTCTGATCCCACAGCTCGATCTTGTCGATATCCTTGATCAGCTTGGCCTCGGGGGTTCGCGCCTTTTCATAGTCGTTCCAGTATTGCCAGATCTCATTGGCAAATTCGACATTGAACTTTTTGGCGAGCTCGCAGAGATAATTCATGGCCTCCCGCTCACGATCGTGCTTTTCATCGGCCGAGATGCCACAATAAGGTGTGAGGTCACCAACAATCGCTTCGGCGATATCATGAACAAGCGCGGTGCGAATGGCGACATCACGGTTTGCAGTGGTGGGCACCTGCCACGCCATAATGGCCATGCGAAACATGTGATCCGCGATACTCTCGGGTTCTGGAACATCACGGTCGACCCAGCCAGTGCGAGGGATAAACTTCAGCTGGCAAACGAGTTCGTTGAATGCAGCCTGGTAAGCAGTAGGAGGCGCATTTTCCTTGTCTAGAATAGCCAACCTCTCGGCAAAGTTCTTTGGCAGACCCTCTTCAACCGACCAGTTTGTCATGTCGCGAAACGCGTCCACCTTGAAATTTATACAGTCGCAGGGGGTGGTGGAATGCGCAAGATATACCGGAAATTCGTATATATGAATAGTCTCAGCTGGCTTGAGAGTTCCTTTTTTTTATATTAATCACACACACACAAAACAAAGTGTATTAGCGCACCGCTCATTGGTGTGGGTATAGGTTCATCCAATGGTTGCCTAAACGGTGAGCTAAACATGTCTGCTTATTGATATTAAACCTTCAAAGTGGTAGCCCATGTATATATTGCATAGCGCGCATACCCAGGTACATCTCAGGCACCTTAGCCAGTGGAAACGGCTAGGCGTCAACAACAACAACAACAACAACAACATATTGTATGTGATGTGTAGCCAAGTTATAAATTGTATTCGCGCCCCATCAGGTATACAACTAACCTAGCATGAACCCCCAGGAGTCTAAGCAGCTGCAAGAAGTTGATCGACTTCTCCAAAAGATAAACGAGGTCTTTGAGACGAGAATCATACCCAATCTCGAGAAACACAATGAGAATGTCGAAAAGGTTCTACAAGATACGGCCGTTCTAAGCACACTTGCACCCGCTGAAATTGTTCATCAAGTGAAGTTAGAGCGCAATATTTTGCCCGCACTTGATTTTCCTGAGATAACCTCTGTGTTTATCCGGAGCCCCACCAAACGGAGTCTCACCAGACTGGAGATCCCAATGCTCGGAAACAATATTCGTGACAGCCGCAAAAAGCCTTTGGTAGAGAACATGAAGCTGCCTGAGCTTGTGACGAGGTTGTATGATGGTGCTGTGCCAGGCTCTTCCTGAGAAGAGTTTCTCTTCTGTCAACACGATCACTGATGAGAATTCTAAATAAGATCGGAGGCATAGATACTAGATTTTGAGAATAGCAGCGGTAGCAGTAGTAGTAGCATCACGAGTGACAGCCTTTCCATTCGCAGTACTCGGGGTAATGCCGCGATATGACCTCTATTAGTACCGGATATATAGTCTAGAGAGTTTAAATGCTACGTATCGAGGTTCTGTTTAGCGATGGCTTATTGTTCGCCTTCACTATTCTGGACTCTTCTGGACGACGAATACATGTAGGGAGAGCGTCTTTCTGAAGCCACATCAACTGTTTATCAAGAAGGTTACCTTGAATTTCAGAGAGACTCGAAATTTATATAGCTATTCAACAGAATTGAGTCTATACAGGATCACCAATAGTGTGTAGAGCTGAGGAGTGAAACGCTTAATTGAGATTCTCAAGCAGACCGACTATAATCTCATCTAACAAGGACTCAATGGCAAATCCTTGACGCCCCCCCATATGGTCTAAATAGTATATTAGGCTGTGGGCCACCCTGTGACATAAGCAATGA
This sequence comes from Wickerhamiella occidentalis, assembly GCA_030582035.1. Classification (NCBI taxonomy): domain Eukaryota; kingdom Fungi; phylum Ascomycota; class Dipodascomycetes; order Dipodascales; family Trichomonascaceae; genus Wickerhamiella; species Wickerhamiella occidentalis. Next base: position 60,897 of record JAKTWN010000041.1, read on the forward strand.
ACCACACACAGACCCATTGGGGAAGACCTAGAGACGACGTGTATGGGGCATACGACTCGCGCTTTCACAATGCACCAAATGACATTGACGAGAAGCCAATTCAGCATACATTACAACCCAGCGTGACCGGAACATCCGTGGTAGCAATCAAGTTTGCCGGCGGTATTGTGCTGGCCACAGATAACATGGCTGCCTATGGGAGTTTGCGCCGCTTTACAAATGAGACTCGTGTATTCCAAGTCGGAAAAAACACTGTTGTTGGTGTATCGGGCGATATGAGCGATCTCCAGACCATTCAGTCCAAGCTGGAGGAGCTTGAGATCAACCTCGGGTACGATGACCAGGGCCCTTCTCTTACGCCTCCTTCAGTTCACTCTTATTTGCGTAACCTCATGTACGGCCGCCGGAACAAGATGGACCCTCTCTGGAACTCGGTAATTGTTGGTGGTGTCTACAACGATGAGCCATGGCTAGGGTACGTGAATCTGCTGGGTGTTAGCTACAAGTCGCCATCGCTTGCTACTGGGTTTGGCTCTTATTTGGCTGTGCCTATCCTCCGTAAGCTCTGTGATGTCGACGGCGATGAGAAGAACGTCACTGAGGAGCAGGCCCGTAAGGCTGTCGCAGAGGCCATGAAGGTCCTTTTCTACCGTGATGGACGTGCATACGACAGATATTCTATGGCTGTTGTCACCAAAGATAATGTCTCAATCGAAGAAAAGACCGTCGAGGCCCAAAGCTGGGCATTTGCCAGCGAAATCAAGGGCTTTGGTACGCAAGGGTAATGCAATTTTATATTAGGGAGGGGCGAGGCGACCCAAACTTCGAAAATTTAGCTATATCTCAGATAGTTTGTTTATTATATGCTCTAGCGAATAATGTAGCTGTCAGTCTCTGCGACCACCTGGGTTGTATATGGTACACTGGCGCCAGTAGCGACGCTCTCGACATCCTCGACTTGGATCTGACCAAAAGTGGCCGACGAGCCCTTTGTTGTGAGAGTGGCCTCAAGAGGGAAGAACAATTCCTCGCTGTCTGCCTCTGCAGTAAAGTCAAAAGTACCGGTGGGATTGGCAGAGTTGACCATGGGAATCATCCAGATAATGTGACCATCCTCCTGGTCATAAACACTACTCGGGTCTACGACATGTGCATTGGGGTGTGGCAGGGGGATTTTAACGTTCACGTTCTCAAGTGTGTCAACAAAGTCGTCGCTGAGCTCGTACTCAACTGTCACACTCAAGAAGCCCGGGTCAGGGCTCTGCGAGACCCAAATAGAGAACTGGATGGGAGCCTTGATATTATCAACGGTCCATTTGAGCAGCAACACGTTGGAAGCAGGGAAAGCTTCCTGTGCGTTGCGAAGAGACAGTGTACGCTCGCTAGAGAAGAGCGCACGATCCATCTTGGGATTGGTCTTGTAGGCATTAGCGGGCCCAGAAGTTTTTGTTTTGATGCGGAGACAGGCATTGTCACGGTCGCCCGCAAACAAGTGCAACGATCCGGCAACCCTTGCATTACGAACATCGCCGTTGCGAGAAGCTTCGATAGTCAATGCTTCCTGAATTGAAATCTCTACACCTTCGGGGGCAGCGACGGTGGGTGCAGCGGGAGTTGCAGCTGCGGCCGCAGGCTTGCTAGAGTACTGAGCAGAAGCAGCTTGAGGGAGGTGTGGTAATAATGGGGCGGCTGTCTCTTCCTTTTTCTTGCCAAGTTGTAAACCGCGTCCCTTGGGGGCACCACCACGGCCAAAGGTAGGCTTTGGTGTCTCCACAGGCGTAGAGGAGGTCATTAAAGTGGGAGTACGGTCGCCGCCGGTAAAGCTAGGAGCAGGGCGGGAATCAATATAGTCGGAGGAGCTACCAAACCCACTCTGGGATCTGCCCTTGCGCATGTCCTCGAGGTCGCGGGCTCTGCGCTTGCGTTCCTCGGCGGCCTCGATCTCTTTGTTGCGCTCGATAATCTCCTGGATTTTCTCGGCGTGGGACTCCATCTCGAGGAACGTCTCCACCTGCTGAGGGGAGAGGTTCTCGGCGTATCCATTGTTGACCACCTCATCTAGAGCGCAAATGATCTCAAAGGCGCTCTCGCTGATTTCAGTCTCAGTGGGGCTGTGGACCTGTGCGCCAATACACTGAGAAACAAGGTGCAAGGTACGGATATCCTGAAGGATATTGCTGGTCAAATCGGTAACGAGCACTACGAAAAGGTCCTCCAGGGGCTCGTAGATGTAACGCATACCATCTGCCTCGAACGTGGTGTGTTGAACGCCCTGCTGCGAGAGTTTACCAAAGTTGCCAAACAACTCCTGCATTTTCTCAGCAGGCAGTGACTCGAATGAGCGCGATAGAAGCACCTTTCCCGAGCGGGTGCACACACTCACTGCTAGAATCATGACGTGGACGTGGCGAGGCGCTCAGTGGCGGTTATTAATGGGAGGGAGATCACGCTCCTCCTGTTGGAACCGAGGTAAATCTCAGATAAAATGATTAGAATATATATATTTAGACTAGGTAATGTGAGCTCTAGGTAGATCTATCACGGTATAATCACAGACGAACCAGTGGTCTTGCCGGCCTCGAGGTCCAGGTGTGCTTGGGCAACATCTTTGAGCTTGTAATGCTGGTTAATTTGGATTTTGATGGCACCAGAAGCAATTGTCTTGAATAAATCATCCGCCATGCTCTGCAGGTTCTCTGGTGTATCTGCATAGCCGAAAAGGGTGGGACGAGTGACAAAAAGGGATCCTTTTGTGGCAAGAATTCCAAGGTTCACATCTTTAACTGGCCCTGAGGCATTACCATAACTCACCAGCAAGCCGCGAGGCGCTACCAAGTCAAGGGAGGTCCCAAATGTGGCTGCCCCCACTGAGTCGTACACCACAGGAACCTTCTTGTTGTTGGTAAACTCCAAAACCTTGGCAACTACATCGTCAGTCTTGTGGTTAATAGTCTTCCAGGCACCCAATTCCTCCACGAGCTTGATTTTCTCAGGGCCCGAGGTGATGGCAATCACTTGAATACCAAGAGAGACAAACCATTGTAGTGCAATCAGTCCTACGCCTCCAGCAGCTGCCCAAAATACAACGGTATCACCCCTTTTGAGATCCTTGAGCTGCTTGACCAAAAACTGACTAGTGAGCCCCTTGAGGGTGACAGCGGCTGCTTGCTCAAAAGAGATTGCCTCTGGCAAATGTACCAGGTTTTTACCGGGGATCAGCGTGTACTCGGCATAAGATCCACTTCCACCGGTTGCAAAAGTGACCCGGTCGCCCACTTTAACGTTGGTCACTGAGCTACCCACACTCTCCACAATACCAGCGGCCTCTGTACCTAGACCGCTGGGGAATTTCAGGGGATAAACACCTGATCTAAAGTATGTTTCAATGTAATTGAGACCAATTGCCTTGACCTGCACGCGAACTTCTTCCTCAGTGGGGGTGGGGAACTCGACTTGCTTGTACTCGAGCACCTCGACACCGCCTGTTTTCTCCAAAACAATCTTGCTTCCCTTGATGGGACCTGGTGTACTCTTTAATTGTGTTGACATTACTTCTATCAAATGTCAAAGTGCTTGCTTTATACCCCGCTGATTTGAAATTCAAGGCGGGGTTAGGTTTCGCACGTTAGTATCCAGCACGCGATTGCCAGTGACGACGACGTGCAAGTTTGGAAATGAATTGAATAAATATATAAATAATATAGCTAGTCAGAAAAGAAATGCATTGCCTAGACTCTGGTGATTGCTGGCAATTTTAGGTGCTGGGACAACAGAAACGCCATTTTGAGCTCGCCGTTTATCAGAGAATCGTGCACCGTGCACACATTGCTGGCACCAGAGAGCTTATCGAGTGCACTGAGCTTCGAATCTAGGTCAACCTCTGCATTCTCAATTCTATCAGCCGAGTTGAGGACCGTTCCGTATGAGACTGGTCTCTGGTCGTGTGGGGAGCCTGCTGAGGTCGCCGGGGCGGCACGTGGGGGCTGACGCCGGCTGATTTCACGTTGGTTCCCAGACAAAGGGGGGTGGTTGCTATAAACACGGGGAGGTGTGGTCCGTTTGCGCTGGGTAACTGTTGGAGCAAAAAAGTCCGCTGAAACCTCACGGGGCCGGTGCTTTAGCAGCCGTCCAGCATCGTAATGATTGACTTTGTACATAAGCGGTTCCCATGGTGCTTTTGTATTCTCTGCCATTGCGACAAAGGCCTTGACCCTCGTGTTGGCAATTTTGGTGCGCAGCTGAGCGGCAGTCATATTGAGACCTGTTACTTGTGAATACTTGACTGCCAGTTCCTCAAGAAATCTCCTGGGCCATTGAACGTAATGGACACTCTGCTGCGCGTAAAACCCGTACTTTTGGTTATACGCGGCGTCGTTCTCTGCTCTATCTAAAGCTTCGGCGAGATGCTCGAATAGCCATTGGTAATTGTGCTGAGATCTACCACTCATACGTACTGATCAGATGGGGTGTACCCGCCATTTATATATAAGCCGGCGGTTCCGTTATATGTGACCGGCGACCCGCAGTATTACACATCACATTGGGACCCACAACCGAGAACCCTCTCGAATATATCGCACAATTAGTGGGCTTCAAGGCAAGCAAGAGTGGCGCAAATGCGGCCGAAAAAATCAGATAAAGATACTTTTTAAGATGTATCAACTTGCTCACTTGTTGCGTGTGTTTATTGATATCGAGAGGTTACCATGGTTACATACAGGCGCATGGCTGTGCACTAGCACATCTGCAATATGCAGAGCGAGATTATCCAGAGGGACAAATACCCTCATATTTAGCTAAACAAATCATAAATCTATCGTAATATCTAGCTTAAGCAAATACCCGCTTACAACTGGGGAGTAGGCTCCTTGGACCCGGAGTTGGTAACAGGCCAGGTATAGTTGGTAGCGCTAGAGTAGTTGTAGCCCAGTTTCTTGATAAAGTCCTTGACTTCATCGGGACCGCGGCTTCCGTAAGGGTAGGTAGAAACAGGGATCTTGCCGTGGTCAATGTCGTGAAGAACGGGTGTGAAAATCTTCCAAGCCTCATCGAGCTCATCATCACGAACAAAGTTGGAGTGGTCGCCGTTCATACAGTCGAGAATTAGAGAATCGTATGCCTGAGGAATATGAAGGTTTGTGAAGCGACGGTTGTAGGTAAGCTCCATATCAGTAACAACAGTCTGGGTACTGAGACCGGGATACTTGGCATTGATCTTGAGGTAGATGGCTTCGCTGGGCTGGACACGGAGAACCAACTCATTGGGAGCGATATCATGGAAAATACCAGAGGCAGGCTGGCGAAGCTGGAGGCGGATCTCAACCTTGGACTCGTCAAGGGCCTTACCAGCCTTGAGAATAAAGGGAACGCCTTCCCAGCGCTCATTGTGGATGTGCACATTAATAGCAGCGTAGGTGGGGGTTTTAGTATCCTTGTTCTTGACAGAGTCATCGTCCTTGTAGCCGGGCTTGCTACCATCGGCAGAGGGACCATACTGACCGAGGATTACATCTTTATCTTCAATGGGCTTGATGGCCTTGAGTACCTTCACCTTCTCGTCACGGATATCCTCGGGGCTGAAAGAGACGGGGCGCTCCATGGCAATCAAAGAAAGTACCTGCAAGAGATGGTTCTGCATGACATCACGAATGATACCAATGTCGTCAAAGTATCCACCGCGACCCTCGGTACCGAATGGCTCTTTAAAGGTGATCTGAACGGTCTGAACAAACTGACGATTCCAGCATGCAGTCATAAACAAGTTGGCAAAGCGATAAATAAGGATGTTCTTAACCATTTCCTTACCGAGATAGTGATCGATACGGTAGATCTCATCCTCACCCAAAACGGAGCCGATCTCTTTTTGGAGCTCACGAGACGATTCCAAATCGTGGCCGAATGGCTTCTCGATGATCACACGAGTGACACCCTTATCGCCAATCCAAGTGTCCTTTTTGATGTGCGCGCAAATGGTGCCAAACACGCTGGGGGGCAAAGCGAGATAAAACAGACGGTTAAACTTTCCATCCTGAGATCCGATCTCCTTCTCAACCTCCTCAATCTTCTCCTCAAGGTGCTGGAAGTCCTTGTCCTGGTCGTAGCTACCTTGCACGTAGGTGATAAGCTTGGCGAACTTCTCCGCCTGCTGCTTTTCGTTTGATCCGCGGAGCTTGAGGTTCTCGCAAGCGCGCTTGCGCAATTCCTCATCGGACATCTTACTGCGGGCATAACCAATGATTCGGGTCTTTTGGGGCAGCAGGCCGTCCTGGAAGAGGGCGAAAAGGGCGGGGAATGTCTTTTTATGGGCTAAATCACCACTGGCGCCACAAACAACAATAGTACAGGTCTTCTTGAACTGCCACAACTCTCCCTGTGCAACCATTCTAAAATATGTTTAGTACGAGGTATGGGTAGCCAATCATTCTTATAATGCCCATCTAATGCGTTGCGGCTTACTAAATGTACAGCAAGAGCCGGGCTTCTTTAGGAGGGGGCTGGGTGGGGATGGAAGTTTAATTGTTTGGTTTTAGTTAAAGCTATATCTCAATTAATCCAATATCAATGTACCCCGTTCTCCAACAACTCATATTTTCACTCGGTCTTTTTGCACTTCACTCTCTGAATCGGCGGGATGAGTCAATGCAATTGAGAGAGCTTATCTTCAAGACAACAAAGATGCGTGAAGTTTGGCGGTTTCTCAATTGATTCGCTACTAAATGTATATAAAATAGCGCTATAATCTAATTTATTACGTCTTAACCTTTTAAAATTCGCGGTATTCCTCGTATTAGTACTACATGCTTTACCATGCAGGGACCTGATGATTGATCTGTTGGGCCCGTTTGGATTAACCTCAATTACGGGGCGGCCCCATACCCACAACCCCCTGGATTGGTGCACCATCATTAGCATGTCATAGTTCACTAAAAGCTCGAAATAAACCATCAACCTTGGGCCACTTTTCTTGATCTGCTCGAACCGAGGACACCCATTCTTGAGCTTCTCGACCTGCCTGAGAGGTACGTAACTGGGGCGACAGTCAGAGCCCATTTATAAGCCGGCTGCAGACCTAATGAGAATACGCTTCTAGTGCTCTCGTCATCTTCCTATGCATTTTTTTTAAAATAAATAACGTATCTAAAACTAGCTCAATTGAGTTCACCACTGAGACCCCACAGCGAGGGCCTCGGGTATGCTCTGATCGCGCTCAATTGGTTTGAACTCTGTGTACAAAAAATTAGCGTCTAGCGGGACAGAGACACCCGTATTGAGAGGCAGTGGCATCATCTGGATTGATTCGTATGCACTTTCCACCGCCTTGTTCCAAGATTTTGGCGCAACGCCGGCAGTGGCACCGATCTGACCACCACCATTCGTGCATCCACCTGGACAGGCCATAATCTCCATATAACCGTAGCTCATGGGATCTGTAGCACGTTTGGTGATTACACGTTTACCGGGTTTCAACTTGCGAACAATATTCTGGATATTCCTGAACCCATAGACGTGGGCACCTCTCCAGATAATCGAGCCACTCGAAACAAGATTGTACTCAACCATGTCGCTATTTTTACCAACAACAACCTCAATTTCGGACCCGGGAGTAGCTTGACGCATACTCTCCAAGATATACCATAGATAGCCACCGCTGCTTGATCCAGGGTTAATTTTCCATGAGGCGCTAAACTCAGGAGGTGTTGTATAGTTGTGAGAGGCAGAGACTTGCTCAAAAGAGGTGTCAAAATGTTCGTTGAGCATCTGCACAATCTCTTTGGCAGTGATCACCAGGTCGACTTCCTGAACTTCAGCCTCTACCGTATTGTCTGGGCGAGCTGACTCGAGCTTTTTATCAAAGCATGGCATCAAGCTCACATGATAAATGTTTTCAATGGGCACTCCCTGAGACGCAACATACTGTTTTAGTAGGTTGCCGGTTATCTGCTGGGGGCTTTTGACTCGCGACATGTAAGGCAAAACATGAGGGTGGGTTTTCTCGGCATACAATGCCCAGCCAGGACAAATGCTGCTCAATACTGGGCCTTCTCGAGCTGACTGCTCCTTTCTAGTAGATTCGAGGGCGAGTACTCTTCCGGTTTCGGTGCCCACCGCGTACTTGAAACCGAGCTTTTCAATAAATAGATGCAATAGTCGAGAGTCCACCTGGTCAATGGAAATATTATAGGCGTTCGCGAGAGATGCTCGCACCTGAGGGCTCACAGACACAACACAGACCTTGGAGTTCTCTTCAACCACTCGGAGCAACTCTTTCGGGCTCTGTAGCTCCACTAAAATTGCCTCCGAGCTCGTAATACACCCGCTACATGCCAAACAATCGGTCAGAGAAATTTGTGCAGTCTCAAGCTTTTTCGTTTCATCATTTGAGCTCTCGACGGGAATTCCGTCGGGCCCGATTTGTATTTCCGCTGTCTCTGAAGTTTTTTCCAGCTGTACAGGCTTTATACAGGCGACTCCCGGAGCAATAAAATCATTAAGATCATCCGCGCTAAGGATTGTGCTCATGAGTAATTAGCATCGTAGTGAGTGGCCAGAGGTTTTAAAGCTTTTGGGAGGTACTGTCATCTAGGATAGACACAGATACGGTGAATTAAATAACTATGAGAATTTATGAATTAGTTCTGGATTTTCTTGCCATTCAGCATAACTAACCCACATGCGAGTAAAAGTCGATAGTCCTCCAAGAATGGATCCGCCTATCCAAGTGGTGTATTTGCGCTCACGCGGTGCAGAGATCCTTAATTTAGCGCCCTTGGGGCTGTTGAGTTTGAGCTCATGCAACAATTTGTTTCCATACCCCTTGGTGAGGGTGGCTCCACCGGTAAGCACAATATTATTGTAAAGGTGTGGTCTGAGGTCGCGATCAACTCGACCGCACGCATCTGCAATGAGCTGGTGTGCACCAAGACCTTCTGAACCGGCCAATTGCGGCTGAAACAAGATCTCGGGCGCTTTAAACACCTCAGGGCCCAACGTGATGAGCTGTCCATCAGGCAGTCTATATGTGGTTTTTTCGGAAGCTAGTGCCATGTCCTTTTCTTGTCGTAACGGATCCAAGCTGGCAAAAGAATGCTTTTCCTTGATATCAGCAACGATTTGCATTTCAGACGAGCTGAGGAGATCTACACCCTGTTTTCTCAATAACAGCTGCAGGTACTCGGTAACATCGCGACCACCGATATCCGTGCGCATAGTGGCCCGTGGAACACTGAATCCTTGATACACTGGCACCGAGTATGAAACACCATCTCCTGAACTGAGCACTATACCAGTTGTAGAACCTGCTGCATAGAGTGCTAGGACTGCACCAATTCCAACATAGACGGCTGGCACTCCGAATGTCTCAAACAAAACTTGGGCTGCCATCTCACGATTTTTACGAGGATTCACGGGCGCTTCTGTTAATAGCACCGGGTGATCATTAGATTGGATCTTGAGATCAGAGTACACGTACTCCCAGAGGCGTTCCATTGAGTCCCAGTCATGCACGACGCCGTGTTTCATGGGGTACTCGAGTTTCATTAGCCCTCTGTGCTCTTCTGCTTGTTTTCCAACAAAGACATTGCCCTCAATACCGTGACCAGGCATTGACTTTGGTTGTTTGACGCGGCCAACATACGCGTTTAGCAAGCATTTGGGAAGCTCCTCGCCAGCAATACCGGCCTTGATTGCTCCACTTCCACTATCTATAACCAGTGGCTGATTTGCCAGCACTTCGTCCATCCTAAACTACACCCAAATATATGTATATGCAGAGTGAGAGGCAAGGATATTACTCACCCATCATGCTGAGCCAGTTTGTTGGAGATGCAGCCCCCGGTGAAGCAGCAGCTATTGCTCGTGATATTGATTTGTTGAGCGAGGGAAACAACGCCACCAAGACCCAGGTTACCAAGGAGCTCATCAAACACAATGAGGCCAGTTTGCGTGTCGTCAAGGTCAAGGACTTTGCTACTGTGCTGTCCAAGTACAATGCGCGTGGAGATAACGTTTATTATTCACGCGGATACGAGTTTACCGTTGACCCCACGTCTGGAATCACCTCAAATACTAAACCTGCAGAGCCCCTGACCTCAGAGGCCAAGGCCTTACTCACACAACTCGAAAGCTATGGCAGCCATCATTATGCAAACCCGGTAGTGGATGTATTTAGCGTTGATGATGGCTCCTTTGCAGTAGTCATTGTTGGCGAGAAATTGAGCCCTCGCAACTTCTTCAATGGCGCTTGGGCCGCTCAGTACGTAGTTTCCAAGAGCTCAGTTAGTGGTGGAATTGAGGTCGATGTGCACTATTTTGAGGATGGAAACGTCCGCCTCAAGGCCAAACACAGCGTCAAGGAGTCTGGCGATGCTCTCAAAGTAATCGAAGCCGCCGAAGATAAATTTCAGCAAAGTTTGACCGCTGAGCTTGCCCAGCTAAACGAGCGTCAATTCAAGGCACTTCGCCGCCAGTTACCGGTGACTCGGTCTCAAATGGTATGGTCCAAGGCAACTGCTGGATACAAGATCGGCTCCGAACTCGAGAACCGCTAACCCATATATATATATATATATATATATATGCTATTGAAAGATGCTCTTAAATATGCCAAGGGGATGCTTGATAATATCATTCCTTCTACTTTACCAGAACAAATGAACTAATAGATAAATACCAAAAATGACTCCAAGCGCCATTGCACTTGTTTTGACGACGGGGTGGCCTCCTCGCACGGCACGGCCGAGCCTGCCTGACGAGTTGCGCAGCTGGCTGAGCATGTTGCCGAACGTCTCACTCACACCGTCTACAATACTGTGATCGTTGGCATGCTCGTAAATATCCGTAGTTACTTGCCTGATCGAGGCGATCTTCCCTGCCAGGTCGTTCAACCGCTGGTCGTTTTGCTGTTCCATGTGCAGAGTTGGGGTTGACTAACAGGCGAACCTGGTAGTGTGTAGTTGCACTGGCCACGCGAACATGCCTTGGCGGAAGTCAATTCCTATTTCAATGTAATTTCAATATAGTTTGAGTCTACCCGTGGCTCGTCAATTTGGTTTTAGTCGACATCAGAACTGGATCTCTCTGATCTTCCCTCCTATTGCCGACGGGGTGAGAAAGGTTTTCTCAACAAGGAAGTCTACATGAAAATGTACATTCAGGAATCACGATCTGGCTCACGATTAATATCATATAAACCAATTTAACCCCCGAATAGTCCCCCTAATAGTTTCCCCTGCAGAAAGGCCCCTCTAGACCCGTAGTTTCCTAACCTCCCAGGCGGCCAACTGGTGCATGTGCCACAGGCATATCCCTACAGATGCAAGCATAGCTAACGCAACTAGAAACGTTGCAAGGCGGCTTAGAAGACATTAAGGGAAGGTTCTCCCAACCATGCAGGTGAATATGTAGTCCATGCAATCAATTTGGTTCGACATGATCTGACTCGTTTGGGTCGGCAAAAACCATCCGTCTTTTGATCCGAGCGACGATTTCATACGTAGCCTCTATCATACAGAACTGCTTTCATAAATAATCTAGAGATTAGTCTCATTAGAGAGAAAATGAGTGTAGGAGAAGATCATTAGCTTGTGCATATCCCACCTTGAAAACTCATGGATCTCGCTTGTGCCGACCCGAGCAAACAACAACAACAATTGATTCTGATTCAGTACTTTGGAGCTTCGCAAAACTTGTAGTGTAGTAAAATGTAGATTTGTACACGTCTGGTAGACGCGGATGTACCCTGGTAGATCTGGATCCCCGGTTACCTATCCGGCAGGTGGAGGAGAGGGCAGCAGGTGAGTCAAAGTGAAAGCTGCAGGGCGCTAAACTCCTGCTCTGCTCTGTGGAGAGATATGCCCGATTCTCCTGAGCATGCGGCATGCAAAATCGTCTCCCCTTTTCCTATTTGAATGGATTCTTGGCATTGCATCAACAGTCTGAGGCATTTTAGATGCAGCGGCTCATAACTGCCCCTTAGACTGACATTTTCATGCACTGTTATGATAAAAAGAGGGTTAAACTAAAATAACATGCGCTAGGTTGCAAAGCTCGGTATTTTTTTTGTCTCATTAGCGAACCCTAAAATGCACAGATTACTTGGCTTGTCTTCTCTAGAGTGGATCGCCCAGCCTCTCCTGGATAGCCCTAGGAAATTAATGAGGAAATTACGTCTCTTTCAGAGCATGAAAGCCACTACCAAGCGTTTTGAAGCCATTGCACACGTAGCCGTATTTTTAGACTTCACGCTCGGGCAGTCGGCTCAGTTTTGGAGACCGAGCCAGCAGAGATAGATAATCAAGTGAGAACCTCGAGGACTCTTGCGGGCTTCTTTGAGCTAGATTTCATATATAGAACTGTAGAACGCGAGGTAAATAGTTTTTGTTTATCACCAATTCCATCAATGTCAACCCCTCATTTGACGTACTTTGGAAAAAGTCCGCAGCTGCAGCATGCAGAAAATACGCAGGGTTTAGCCAGATTGCGTGCATACATCGTACGGAGCTGTAGAGGGTTTTTTGTCCTCTGAACAAAACCTCTCATCAAGCCGAGTCAACAGACACCTCCAGAAATGCAGGCACAGCCACATGCTACAACAGCAGAGGAATTGTCAGAATCTAGTAGAGCTGCACACTCTGCAACTCAAAGCCCTCGAATAGAGCCACAATCGGGCCGCCAAAAGCGGAAGAAAAGCGTTCCAAGAGAGATGAGCAGTAAACACAAGACTCTAAATAGCGATACGGAGTCAAGTGATGAAGAGCGCAGCCCAATTACCCTTGGGCCTGGCAGACGTTATTCTTTACCACCATCAGGTACAAACACAGCATCAGAGGTAGATTCCAGGCATGGTAGTGTTGTTTCAGACACTAGTGTAGTTGATAATCCCACAGAGGTGGAGGTTAAACGAGGCCGTGGACGCCCAAGGAAATATCCAAAGAACGATGAACCTAAAATACCTAAGAGACCCCGCGGACGGCCGCGTAAAAACGCCAATGAAACTGTCAAGGCATTATGCACCACCTACATCCACCAGGGAGGTATGCTTATTGACAAGCTGAATCAAAATAGAATGCCTGAGCTAGTTTCGCACTTGCGCAAGGGCATTGCGGCTGCTCAATGCATTCAAGATAGCTTGGACGCAGATGGAAACCTTGGAGAGGCTCAGATTGAATACCTCGAGTCCCAAGTAAAAAATAATGTATTCTTCTAACCTATCCACCCCCACATATAATAATCAGATACGTTAGTATCTATAATCTATAATTGGCTACCAACTACCCAACTAGCTATAGAGAGAAAACCGTTTAAACGCAAGGTGCCAATGTCGCGGAACCGTTTCCCGCTGGCAGCTGACCGAGCAACGCAGATCATGCAGGGCCTCGCAGAAATCAACTTTTCAACTGCATGGTGCTTTTCCCCGCCGTGCATTTGGTGAAAAAGAAAAAGAGAATGCACGATTCGTGAAACAGCTTGGCCCGCGTACCTGGCAGATTCTGAAATAAAACAAGCATGTGTAGTTACGCTGTCAATTGCTTATGACTGCAAAAGTCCTAAAGGAGACAAGAAAGCAGAGAGAGACAGTAGTAATTTCCTTCCGCATTTAGGCGCATGATCTATTATTAGTTGCAATCTCTATTATTTTGACTGCATACAGTGTACATACAATGTCTATGGGACTCTTTGGTTTGTGGTGATGTTCTTTGATTTAGAGACCAATCCCGTTCACAGTAAAACAAGTAGTGAAACTGGCAGATTGATTCCTTTGTAGACCGTATACACCCCGCTAAGACGATACAAGTGAGCTGAAAACGTCTGCAGAGCGAACATGTGAAATTAAAATCATCTACTGCCGTACCTTTCCATTGTTTCACCTTAGTGGGGGTCCACGCAAAACAAATTTTTAAATACTTGCAAGCTCACTTAGCGAAGCGGAATATCACTTGTTCCGCCCAACGAAGCCTCGAAAAAAATCGAGACTCTATGAATTGCAGCTCAAGCCAGATTCAACACTGATCACATCCCGTTAAAGGGGTGCTCAATCGCTACCTTCATGGCGAGTCTCACGTGCACACCTGGGGCATGCAAATCATCATGTGGCGTCGCAAACAGCCGAGGCTACTCTGTAGAGAGGGGACCCGGTATTTTGCTTTGCCAATAAGAGTAACTCTAGGAAGCGTGTAATTGAGAGCTATGTGATGATCTGCGGGCTCTAAAATTAGGCTCCCGAGTATCCTGCATGTAGCGCCGCTCACTAATTGACACGGTCTTCTAAGCTAATCCGGCAGTCGCTCTCAAAATTTCAACGGTTGTACATTGATCGCGCAATAAGCACAGCCCGCATGTACCTGCAGATTGTCTTAGGTTCCTTGAATTTGAATGAGAACGTTACACAACTCTGCAGATGCAGCAAATTTGCGCAAAATCCGCTCTTTGCATCAAGATCAGGATCCAACGAGCTGCCCAACCTCGAATTAGGTAATATGCAGACGCACGGCTGCAATGCCCTGCATTTGGACGCCCCCAATCCCAATATCAAATTTCAGGTTTGATGCTATACATAGTTTTAGTTAGTCTAAACAGGATAGGGTAATGAAGCAGCAGAAGGTGGGTTGCTTGTTCTGCGTGTGTCGCTAGTATAATTTGGTGATGAGGGCAGGCTGGTGTGAGGAACAGGGTGTGCTACTGAGGACGCAGAGTTTGTATGAGAGTGTTGGGAGTATCTGCGTTGCTCGGGTGCATAAGGGGCCGGTGGGGCAGAATACGTGGGCTCGGCTGGTGCCGACGGATGCTGAGTCGGAGGGTACTGTGGATCCAAAGGCACACCCGGGGCATTCCCATAGGAATGTGCAGAATACTGAGCGGGAGCGCTGGGACCCGCGGGAGCACTAGGAGCACCACTATAATTGTAATGAGGACCGCCACTCGGTATAGGGTCGGATGGGTTCTGTGGGTGTAAATCAGATCGAAGATGTGTGGCCGGGGCAGGTGAAGAAGGGGTTTGGTGAGAGGCTCTATATGCATTTTCAGAGTGATCATAAGTAGGCTGCGACGGGGCTGGGCCCTTGTATTGCCCTAATTGTGCGGGGGTATGTTGATACTGGGGTTGTGCTGGTGAGTCTTGGGGGTTCTGGCGACCTCGTTCTGGGGAGTGTGGCTGCGAATACTGGTTAATGCCATGCGTGGTGGCTGCGCCAGATATGCGAGCCTGAACTAGATCCTCATACCGGGCACGAGTTTCCATTACATCACGATTCAACTGCATTAGCTTCTGTTTTCTAGCACTGTACTCGTCAATCAAACGAATCAGCTGAGGTCTCAGTGAGAGAACTTCATCATACATGGCCTGAATATTTTGATTTCCGACAATGGAGTACCCCGGATGCTGGCTGGCACTGGCAAAAATGCTCAGAAGCTTTTCAACGTTGGGCGCCTGTGCAAAAATATACTCCTCTTCAGTAGTAGGGACCTTCTCCTCAATGTACTCGACGTAGTTAGCGGGGAAAATACCCACCTCTCCATCGAGAGTGCCCTTCCACCAATCTCTATGGGTATTCTCGATAATGGTGATTACCTGCCCTGGCTTAAAGGATAAATCGCCCGGAGTGTTGCTGGTAAACTCATACAAAGCCTTGACTCGGCGGAGTTCTTGAGGGGTAAGAGGCATAGGTTTATTGATTTTTTGCATGATTTCGCTATTGCTGGCACGTGCATCACTGTTACCTTTAGAGGGCACATCTTTACGTGCAGCTTTCTGGGATTGATCCTGCATGGAGAGTCGCAATGCCCGTTGGAACTGCTCCTCCTCATCGTCATGAGTTTTTGAGCTCGAGGCAACACTCACTGCGCTATTCCGCTTGCTAACCTTGAGCTGCTCGGTGAATTTGGTAAAATCGTCGTCCCCAACCGCCTCTGCCAAGTCGCCGAGGATGTCGCTGATTCGCTGCTTTACTGCGTTGTGGCTAGTTCTTGAGAGTTTTGCAAGTTTACTGCGGGTCTCTGAGGAGGCAATGGCCTTTTTGACTTTTGTGCCACCACTTTGTGCCAGTGCATTTAGCAAAGTCAGGGTATAGAGCTGGGTATTGCCGGCAGGGCTCTCCAAGCGCTTGCGGATGGTATTGAATGCTTCTTGTATTGTTGCATCGTTGCTGGTGATGATAGCATCGCAAGCGCCTATAATATATTCCCAATTTTCACTAGTTTGTTTTTCGTCTGTGGCTTTATTGATGCTGTCGCTGATTGACATTCTTAGGTAACGGCAAGTGCCATCCGGTAGTATTATATGAGGCTGGTCGCCCCAGGGAGGCGAAGCAAAAGGCGATGGGGCGCAAGCGATGGCAAAATTCGTAGGAAATATGCATTTAGAATTAGACTATTAATTAATCCAGCAGGGGCGTGAGATATAGCCAAGAATGTGGCCTCATGGGTGCGCATGATTGGTGTACCGTGTGCTCTAGTAAGGAGCATTTAGTGCGCGTGCAGATTCCTTAAAAGATCACTGAGTATATAAGTTGTTATTCCAAGAAACTCATGGCTATGAATATTGCCTCTACGTTTGAGCTGAGAGACTTTTTTGACGTGATAAACAGCCAGTACTCGATGTAGCAAAACACATAATTTATATAAAAAGCAGAATATGTCTAAAGCCTTGAAGCTGACAGGTAGGCCGACTCTTGCTTTGCAGTAACTAAGCTGTCGGCCAGATTCTCACTTGCTTGAAACAGGTTTTCCAAAGTCTCGCACCTGTTTCTTAGTGACCGTATCTCAGTTTCGAGATCTTTAGCCTTAGAATGGGACGCCGAATGTTTACTCGAAATCTCAGCAACGATTGCCTCAAGCTGGGACATCGAGTCGCCGGTTGATAATGGCATTGATCCGCTCGAAAACCGTGATAGCTCAGAACAGATTGCTTCAATTCGTCTTTCCTCTGCTTTCTTATCCTCTAGAATTTCTTCTACCGCCTTCAAATCGACTGTGTTTTCAAGTTCTTTGAGTTTCGATAAATTAAAAGAGAGTGGTCCAGGGCAAATCTTGGTGAACATGGGCTTGTCTACCGGCTCCATATCCGAAGCTATCATACGTTTAGGTGATTTGCGAAGCGCGGCATTGAGATCTTCGATCTGACGATCCTTGTCTTTGATAACCTCGGTCGATTTTCTCAATTGGTGCTGGGAAGCACGCTGCTCTGCTTTCAGCTTCTTTTCTAGTTCAGCGAATTTAGATCGGAAGAGCGTCGGGTAGGG